>MU224876.1:201673-235915 GCA_018584345.1 Thuja plicata | reverse complement strand
AAGTTCAAATTCTCCATTCACTTTCTATATTCTTCTTTTCCACCCCATTTCATTTCCTAATCTTTCATCCACCCACATCCACGTCATCATGTTTCTATGCTTTTAATAAAGAGATAGTGCGCTGACGAATGCGACCACCGACACCATCATTCCACTCTTGCTAATCATTCCTGACACATGCGATGATCAATTAACAGGTATGAGCTTTTCAAATTTATTTCCACTTTTAGTGCATAGATTTAGTTGGTTATATCGAATACTGCAATAAATGTATTGTTGCCGCCTTAATCTAGTTTCGTACCTTCTGCCAAGTCTGACAAGTGAGGACACTTGTCAATATTTTGTAGGGGGCAAGGAAGTGTGCCAATTTCTAAAAAGTGTCATTTCTATTTACTCATTAAAAGATCCCCAAAATTGTACTTCAGCATTGTCTTAATTAAAATCTAGTTGCCGCATCACACAAGTGTCAAATGCCATACCTCTATTTTGAATAAACCCCTAACTGTCAGACTAAGATGTGACCCAGTATTAAAACCATGACATAACTTTCGCTCGCATGAATATCTATGATACATTCTATTAAAAGTACATCATTATTGTTCACATCAAGAAAACCAGAAGAATGTGAAAGAGGGTCTGCGGGTTTACGTGAATTAGTCTAGAATTCAAAAGAAAAGAAGGTAATTATCAAGAACAGAGCAGGGGTTCAATTTTGTAAAATGGGGGGGCCAATTGCAGCGGCATGAACCAGTGGTTCATAATATTTTGCTAGCCGACGTAGAGGCCGTAAGAAGATTTAATGCCTGCGAATGGCTGGGGTATTTCTTAAAATTGATGGAGTTTGATGATGAAGCAGCAGCATAATTTTCAAACACATTTGATGAGGGCCACGCAACGGTATGGGGATTTCCAATTGTTGCAATAGAGGAGAAAATAGCAAAAGTGACCGGTTTTCCAGCAGCAGGGGAACAATATCCCAATGCCCATGATGCCAAGTCAGCCAGGGCTCAATTCACCCTACCAGGAGACCCTCCATTGGAGATCACTAAACAGGGATGCAAAAGGATGTCCATTCCACCACCATACCAGGAGTTGGATATGCACATTATAAGGTATTTCACCTATGAAGGGCGATTCTCTAATTTACATGCGCATCATTTTAAGCTACTTAGTTATGTACGCCATAATATCCCAATGAATGCACCCAATTTTCTATTTAATATGTTGTGCATTAGTGCCGAAGAAACCCAGAAAGGGAAAGACAACTTTGTTACTCACCATGCCCTGATTAAGTTACTCATAGAAAGATCTCTAAGGGTTGCCTCCCCTATGACATGGGCAGAGTTTGTCCATCATAAAACCCTTTAGCCTCAAATTGCCCCTAATGTGCAAGTTAACCAAGATAATGCAGTCTCCCCTGATTCAGTTGTCGAGCAAAATAACCAAGGGGAAGAAACTAAAAATTTACAAAAAAAAATGTGCCTTTAACCTCTCACATGAGCAATATACCTACTGCCGCCCGAACCAAAGGAAAATGAAAGATAGTAGGAGAAACTTCGGTTCCTGCAGCTGAATCGCAAAACCCTCAAGTCTCAAGAAAGAAGAGAATGAAGTCAGTTCCTACAGCCACTATTCATGCAGCCACTACTCCTACAGCAGAGACGACAAAAAGGGTTAGTAAGAAAAAGGCCATAGAAATTGAGGAAATCCTTGTAAGAAGAAGTCCTAGGATGAGAGGGCAGATTTCTAAAATGACCACCAAAAGCCATCCCTCATCCCCCAAACAATGTGACGAGGAAACTCTTATCCATATTATTCCTGATGATTCTCCCAGTCAGTCTAAAATTCCTGACATTCCTCAAAATCTGGGAGAGGAGTGTGAAGATGAGCCAAATGTATGTCAGAATGACCTAGGAGCCAGCCAGTAGGATGTTCCAACTCGTGAGGAAGAAACCCCTACAACTCACCAGATGCCTTGCACAAGAAATGTTGTAGTTTCTTATAAATGAACTTGGTTAATAAAATTCTTAGAGTAGTTATGGAAAGAAAAAAGAAAGAATAATAACCAAGATGAAAATAATGGTTTGATTACTCTGCAAATGCTTCTTTTTCAGTTATATAATAAATATGTGCTTACCACCACTCTGCATGAAGAAGAGAAAAATAAATTGCAGAAAGAAATAACAGAACAGGAAAAGGAAATTGCAGAATTGAAAGATCAGTTGACAAAATAGAAACAGAGAATGGACCATGCTCTTAAACTAGCTAACCAGGTCATTTCTTGTAGACCTCCACCCAGGGTCTATACTATCTATCTCAAAGAACAATTCCTTCTATTCCAATTGATGATGACCCTCAAGGATATAAATGCAGAGTTCAAATCAGCCTAGGAATTCTATGGGTTATACCAAACACTTCCATCTTGGCAACAAAACCTATTATGTGAGTTGTATGTGCTTAATTTTATCATCCCTACAGAGACTGAATGGAATCCCCTACCTTACATAGGGTATATACACCTAAGGGCTCTGATGTCGTGGATGCACAATGAGGCCAACTATGATAGGCAGTTGGGGAATTACAGAGATCTTGAGAAGATAGAACCCCTACCATTAAGAGCAGAAAGCAGTCAACCAGAAGTATTCCTGAGGGATTGGTTCAGACTAACATATGGGAATGTTAAAAAGGAGATTAGAGATATAAAAAAATTAAACTCAGAGTAGAAATTTATGCAGAATATGATAGCATGTCCTACTTTGTCTTCCAAAGAGCCCTAACCAATGCCAAAAGTAGATGGGGCAGATTATCAGAGGTCTTTAAAAGATCAGAACCACATAGCCCCATTAACCTTGAAGCAGCTATACACTGGGCACCAAAGTACATAGCGCTGGGAAGGAAAATTAGGCAGGAGCTCTAGTGTCCGCTCATAATGCAACCGCCCATGCTCCTTTGGCCCTTGTATGATATCAATGCTACCAGACTTGACAGGATGTAGGAAGATCACATAAGGGAAGTTTGGGAAAGAACAAGGGGATTCTACTACTCCTTTAAGAGCCAGAGGAGGGAAAGAACTGAAGTTGGTGACTACAGGTCAATTTCCAGAAGGTGCAATGCTTGAGGACAAGCATTTGATTAACCAAGGGGAAGATGATAAGGCTAAATTATTGCCTTTGTTTTGTATAATTTTAATACTTTGTTCTAGTTTTTGTTAAAACATTTGAGAGTCTAACCAGCCAAAAACTAGTGATAAAGTCCATAAAGAACTGATGAACCATGGGTAGATGTTTATGACATATTTTGCTAATATTATACATATAGTGCAGTATTTTATAAAACCATCAGAATCTATGTTCTAATATCTGGATATTTAATTTGATTAAGCTTGTTGCATGAATACTTCCGCATCATAACTAACTTGACAGGAGAGAAAGCGGTTGGAGAGTGGTCGATAGCATTCATGGAGGACTATTGAGGACCAGCTACGGCGGAGTGATCATTACAGCACCAGGAAACACGGCTACTATAATGGAGCCATTATTCTAGGACACGGGGATGTAGTGTTCCTATATTCCCTCTGCACTTCATTCTGTTGAATTGGTCACCCGAGCTTTACTACCCACGCCGCGAGCTGTTGTTCTTCCATCTTCTTCTTCGGCATGTTTTCAACAAGATAGTTTCTTTTATATTTTTGTAATAAATGTTTGATCCTCTATTTATATAGGGATTGAACTGGTAGTTAGAGCTAGCTAGGAAAAATGAAAGACAGAAATTTTTGAAAGGGAACTGTTGTATCTTGCAGCAATCTATTTTTCAAGTTCCATGTCTTATTTTTATGTAATGAGTTTTTGAAACGCAATGAAATAGCTCTTGGTTTACATTCTGTGTTCATAGTTTAGCAGAAACTGACCGAGAGGGCCCACTTGGAAGGTGGAATAGGTTAGAATAGAATAGATTTCATTTCTAGCATTTCCAGCATTCCTAGTATTTCAGATAGAAGTTACAATTTCTTCCTGCAGCATCGCAACTTGTGAGTGTTCCTGCAGCATCTGCAAGAATAGTTATAATGGATTTTTTAGGTTGAAATCATAGGTTTTAGTAGAGTTGCAGTTTATAGAATTTATTCCAGTAAGAAGATAAATGTATTATTTTCTTGCAGCACTAGTGTAGGTTTCTTTTATGCATTTTTACCTTCCTGCAGCATAAGTAGAATGACTCCTTAAGGAACCTAGTGTACATATCATGCCGACCATTTCAAGTATACGTCCCTGGTTTGACAAGTTAAATGCACCTCATAACGGGAAGAAAGTAGTCCTTAGATTGAATGAACCATTCCTAAGAAAGGCCTTGAGCGTGATTATTATACACCTATTGTGAGGCGGTTCACTGGAATTTTGACCTTCTGTAAAGATGATGTCAACGAAGAATGAAAATTATCAAACATTTAAAATCTAAAACAGACCCAGTTCATAAATCAAATTTCCTATCTCCAGTAAAAATAATATGTTCATACAATCTATTTTAGATTTTTGACCAAAGCCAAATCCAAAAGATAGGTAGTTACTAGTTTGTTTGTTGATTAGTTTTTTCAAAAGAAGTTTTTAAATTTAAACATAGGGTGGTGTCTCTTCACCCTAAAGGGGTGTGAAAACCATTCATCCACATATATATGTGGTGTAAATGTAAACAAATAGAAATAACAATAAGATACAATATTTTACAAATTGGGTAGTTGGATCAACAACTTGTAACATGAACTTGGATGTACCATTTTTTCAAAGTCAATAAAGATAAGTACTTTTTCTTTCATTTATGGGAATTGATTCAATATTATTTTTTATTAGTCCCTTGGATAAAATATTTTGATTTTCTTCAAATTGATAGTTAGATGTTGCATACTGTTGATTAAATTTACATTTTTATTATCAATTGGTATTTTCATCTTGCATGGTTAAATTCAATTGATTTGTGGCCACAATCAATCGGTCTGTCATTTGAAAAGTTAAATTCAATTGAAATGGCTATGGATTTATCTTGAGATACATGCTCATTTTAACACCTTTAAAGTGATATGATTCTCGCAAACAATCTCTGAGGTTGTACGTAGGGTTGGGATGATTTTGACTCTAATGCCCGTGATAGATTAAGGCATTGATCTACTCATTAATTGGATTATGGTTATTCAGTTTATTGTTGAAATTTTTGTGAAATCCTATCCATCTATTCTTTTCCATTTATACATATATTTTCTATATATTCTTTCAATTACTCAAAGTATTTCAATTTTGCAATTTATGATATATTGCTTTTAGTTAGATTTCTTTCAAGTGCCTTTGTCATACTGGAGAGAGAGGATTTGAAGTGTGTTCTATCTACTATAAAATTCCTTAGGAATTGAAGTATAACTTTAAGGTATAGGCTTACTAGCCTTGGTTCTGCATAGCTAGAATTGTAGAAGGTTCAACCTTGCCTTGGTTGAATTTTGTTAGTTGGCCAAATCATTTAGGTTTTCCACCATTGGATTGGCATGTCCATAGGAAATCCAATCAGTTCATTTGAGCACCAACAGATTGGAAACTATGCTGGGGAGAGATGCTCACAATAAGTGTTGTGAATTTACCCAGAGGTTCAAATTTCTCAGACCAGAGAACAATTGTACTAGTTTGTTTAAAGTGCACTCTACTAGAAGGACAAATCCAAAATACCAACAATTAATATTTTCCTCAAAAAAGGTGGCAACTCTATTTAGTAAAAATTTTCAGTCAGTGACTCTACTGAGGGAGAAGACTCAGAAAAGGATGGTAGTTCTCCTCTTTGAAAAGGTGGACAATTTTGTTGTAGGATGTGTCATCCATTTCAAAGAAGACCATTTATTCCAGATGGCATTAGACCATTGGATCTTAGGAGATTTCAGTGAAACACAAGTAAGTTATTCCCAAAACTTTCACAACTTCTACCAAAGTTCCATGGAGAATGGGATGAATAAGCATTGCATCACTTGGATTTGTTTTATACATTCATAGAATATTATGAGGTTTTTATAGAGGATCAAGTGATTAAGCTATTTGTCAGGACTTTAAAAAACAATGCACAAGAAGAATATGAATCATTACCTCCATAGTCCATTTCATCATGGAGACAAATTGAGCAATGGTTTCTTAATGTATTTCATGATGCAAGTGAAGAAGACAACATGTGTTACGAATAGTGTGAAGACCAAAACTGCAGCATGGAAGAGGATATTTAAATATCTCCACTTGATGCATTCTTTAGTTTGGAGAGATTTGAGGGGGAGTCTACACAACATTTGTTCGTAAGGATGGAAAGAATTTATAAAAAGATACCATCAAACATAATACCCCCACACAAGGAATCCATAAGAAACTTTTGTGAGTTAGGAATCTCGCCAGATGACCCAGATCTAAAGCTTTTCTTTCAACTATTAAAAGAAGATGATGGAGACAGTGCAAAGGAGGCTCATGATCATATTGAGCAAGGCATTTTTCTTGATGGAAATCTCAGTGATGAAGAAGAAAACATACAGGAAGAAAATCCACATTACATTATGGAAGAAGAATCTTACATGTCCCCTTGGATACATTCTTAAATTTGGAGGGATATGAGGGTGAATCTGATGTACATTTATTCATGAGAATGATAAATATTTATTGGTAAATACCTTTAGATATCAGGCCTCTAAGAAGGAAATTAATGGATAAATATTTTGAGTTAGGAATATATCATGATTCTCAACTGATAACTTTTCTTGAGCAAGTATATGAGGTATTGAGGGAAGAAAGGGATGAATATAGGGCAGAATTTAAAAGTTCTCCAAATTTGAATGCAATTGAAGTTTATGATCAGACTGAAAAGGCTCCTGTACATGAAAAGGTTGTTGACATTTGTGTTGAAATAGATAAAAATGAAAGGAATGATGACATGGAGGAAGAAAATTTGCATCAAGTTGAAGAAGAATCTGTACATGATGAGATGTGTATGGAAACATGTATCAATGACCATGATGATGAGGAAGAAAATCTTCTCAGTATAGAAGAAACTTTAGCTTTGTTAGACATGGAATATCAAAAACATGTTGAGAAGACTGGTCAAAAAAAATTTCATCATGATAAGCAAGTTGATGGATCAATATATATTCAGGGAGTACTAGACGAAGGAGATGATAACTTCCAAAAATCAAATAGAGGAGATAAAATAGAGCAACATACAACATATGAACAACAAGAAGTTTCATAAAATAATGTCAATGAAGATATTAGTCTTATTGATGAAACATCCAATGATCCTGATGAAAACTCTCATGAAGGTGTGCCTGAATTTTCTATGTTCCTGAATCCAGCGTTTGAAGAGAAAGTAGAGGAAGATAAATTTGAGTTCTCTATGTTCCTGAATCCATTATGTGAAGGAGATTTTCTATATAATAAAATATATCAACATCATGATGAAGGTAGCAAGCCTAATGATGATTTTGATGTTGATAACATTCAAAATATGCATTCATAAGGCAAGATATCATTCAGTTCATCCTATGAGCGAGATTTGTATCAGACTTGTGAAGATGAGACTGAAATAACCAAGCATAATGATGAGAATATGTTGAAGAAAAGTTCTAAAAATTATCCAAATATCCTATCTGATCAAATTCTTGATATAAGAGAAGTAATAGTTCCTGAATATGAGCTATCCTCAAAACTTTTATGTGAGGAGAAATAGTATTTGGAGAATGGAAATGGGGAAAATTGTGTGCAAGGAAACATCCAAGAAGAAGAAATTAGTAAATAGATACTTATATGACTAATCATATGCATAGGGATCCTCCATCCAACAAAGAACATAGTGCACCTGATGATTTCTCAAAGAAAAAACATAAATCAAAAGACAAAGACTACATTGATGAAGTGGAACCAATAAGTATTCTCTATAAGGATGATATATCTAATACAGCAAGGGATAAGATGTTGGGGATAAATAATTATAAGATTTTTTTTTGTTTTCAAATACCCTTGTTGATAAAGATAAGGAACGATATAATATCATATTCAAGACATTCAAAGTGTTACGTGAGTAGAATAAAAATTTTGACAGAGGAAAAGAATAATATTCATTTTGGGGGCCAAGGGCCACCATATTAAGTTCAGACAAATATTTTATGAAGAGGATAATAAAATAATGGTCTACTTCTCCAGCGATAACTGGGATCTCACTATGCTCACAGGGAGCATACGTCCCCAGAAAGAGCCTATTGGAGCTCTAAATGTTTGGCAAAATTTGGAGTCCTATATAGTGATAAAACTCTAAAAAATGGCATCCTAAACTCCATGCCCAAATAATTGATGATATGACATGGAGTACATGAAATGGGATAAAAAAAATTATATTACTTTTCAATTAAAATTTGATGGATTAAGGAAGCAATCTCTGTGACATGAACAATCAAAATTTTGTAAGCGAAGGTTTTAGAGATGCTAGAATTTTGACCTTCTATAAAGCTGATGTCGATAGAGAATGAAAATTATCAAACATTGAAAATCTAAAATAGACCACTTCAGAAAATCAAATTTCCTATCTCTACTAAAAATATTATGTTCGTACAATCTATTTTAGAATTTTTACCAAAGCCAAATTCAAAAAATAGGTAGTTATTAGTTTGTTTTTTGATTAGTTTTTTTAAAAGAAGTTTTTAAATTTTAACATAGGGTGGTGTCTCTTCACCCTGAAGGGGTGTGAAAACCATTCATCCACATATACATGTGATGTAAAATGTAAACAAATAGAAACAGCAATAAGATATAATATTTTACAGATTGGGTAGTTGGATCAACAACTTGTAACATGAACTTGGATGTACCATTTTTTCAAAATCAATAAAGATAAGTGCTTTTTCTTTCATCCATGGGAATTGATTCAATATCATTTTCGATTAGTCCCTTGGATAAAATATTTTGATTTTCTTCAAAGTGATAGTTAGATGTTGCATACTTTTGATTAAATTTACAGTTTTATTATCAATTGGTCTTTTCATCTTGCATGGTTAAATTCAATTGATTTGTGGCCACAATCAATTGGTCTCTCATTTGAAAAGTTAAATTCAATTGAAATAGCTATGGATTTAACTTAAGATACATGCTCATTTGAACACCTTTGAAGTGATAGGACAAATTATATGCACATAGAGGTTGATTTTAGTTATATTTAGAACCCTTTAAACACCTCTTCTAAACATATGTTTGATGTGGATTAAAGTGAAGGTAAAATTGTCACATGCAAATTAGGTCTAAATTTTAATAGATATTTGAATGATCTTACCATGATTACCCAACTCTTCATATAACAAATAGTTGTTCAATGATTGAATCCATTCAGAATCATCTATGCAAGAAGCACCCATCACAATGATAAGGGCTAGTCTACAATCTTGTACAAGCCCTACCACATTTTTTCCACCACTCAATAGGTCATTCAAAACCCCAATTTCATGAGTAAAATTTTGAAAACAATCTCTACATGCCTTGTCGTTTCTCATATCATCCCTATCTTAATTAAGTGTACTATCACATATTGTTTGTAAACCATTCAAATGATCATTTCAAAGCTTCTTGTCCCTATCTTAATTAAGTGCACTATCACATATTGTTTGTAGAACATTCAAATGATCATTTCAAAGCTTCTTGTTGATATCATCAATGATCTCATTATAGCAGATACCGGCTCCAGCTTTGCTAAACTCATAAAAAGAGCAACTTGCAAGCTCAAGATTATTTTGGGTGAAAATAACTCTACAAGACACCTCCTCCTCTATGTACATGAAGATGAAACCCCCACTATGATTAGCTTTCATGGCCAATGCTTCAGCAAAAGCTACATGAGCGTCAATAGAACACTTATGTGCCTCCAAGGTCGCCCAACTTAGATTGGTAGTACTTTCACCCTTCAAGCAATTGGGAGAAGGGGAATATAGGTATAAGGTGAAATTGAGGCTACAATTTATGGAGTTGCATGTTTATAAGATCAGATTTCATTAAACAGAGTAGTCCAAAGAAGTGGTGTTGATACTGCAATAAAAATCTAGAAGTATAATTGTTGTACCTTATTTGGAAAGGGTTCACCAAATATAGGGCTAAAATAGTTGAAGTGTACAACCCAGAGTAATTTCACACAGTAGAAACAAAAAAACTATTAATTATGAGAAAATGTCCTAGTAGCTCAATCTAGGGAATTTCAAGATGTTAAAAAGGATACACTCTAGCATTATTAGGAGTCACAGTTTAGTTTGACAGATTTAGATGATAATGACTAATGGAAATTGTATTTTCAAATGGATGGTAATAACTAATGAAAATTGTATTTTCAAATGGAAGGAACATTTTTTCAAATGAATGGTAATAACTAATGGAAATTGTATTTTCAAATTGAAGGAACATTTTCAAATGGAATAGTTAGAACTTGGCCATGTTATCAGAAATGAGGAGCGATAATTGCAACAACAACAATAATATACATACAAAAACAAGATATTTAGAAGTTGTCTATTTTACATTTTTTTAAGTTTATTTATAACAATACTTTTAGGACTTTTGTTGGTAATTAGAATGCTTGGGGATAAATTTGTGCATTGATTGTAAAGAGTGATTAGGGTGGTAAAGCTAGCACTAATGCTGGTAAGGCTAATTCCATCTCCCCCGTTGGCCTAGCACTAGGATCCAAAGGTGTAAACATTACAACCTTTTGCAAGGAGTACAATGCGAAGAGCTTAGACAAGGCCGAATATGTCATTCCTGTTTAAATTACAATATATTTGACGTGAGTATTAGAACTTCATGGTTTTCTTTTCAAAATCATGTTATAAATTGTTTCGTAATTTGAATTTAGATACTTGCGTTTGTGAGCTATCAGCCAGATTTCTAGGCAAAAGAATAATTGTAAGTTGATTTTTCAACACCTATCCCTTGTTATCCTTTATGAATTGATACATATGTTTACCAATCTACAAGATACAATCCTTGTTAGTGATTGCCTCCATGTTAGTACTTATATTAGTGGTATCTATTCCTCCAACATTCTCTTTGTGGTTGTGTTCAACTAATAGGGAAGCTTGCAATTAACATATCTGGGATGGAGGCCATCAAGGGCTTAGATGAATCTTTATCAATAATCCCATCCCTTGATTCCATCAATTCTCTATGTACTTATGTGATCAACAAACACTAAGAAAACTCATCCATATAATTATTGAAGTTTAATTGGTATTTTTACGATTGTCAAGAAGATCAACCATACATACATAATGATCCAATATAATACGCATAATACAACAAGATTTAATCATGCCATTGAAGTATTTACAGTTTTCATCAACTAAACTTACATGATTGTATGCAAATAAAACTCAAACTAAACTTACATGGTTAGGGTGTGTTCCAAGGGCTTCATTACTTCAAAGAATTTGAGAGCATCCTCAAGAAAGCCATGTGTGGCATAGCCTGCAATCATTGCAGTCCATGACACTTCTTTGAGGCATTTTGTCAAGCATTTTTCGTGCCTTGTATATCCTACCACATTTTGCGTACATGTCTACCAAGGCACTGGCATTTGTAATATTTGAAAAAAAATGCATATTCAATTACTCTCTAATGGATGTCAATGCCATCTTCCAAAGCTCCCATTTTGGCACAGGCTGGGAGCATGCTGGCCAACGTTGTGGTATTTAGCTATACACATGCTACATGCAGTTTCTTGAAGGTTTCTAAAACCTTTTAAGAAAACCTAGCAAACTCATCATGTGCCTACCCTGCAATCATTGCAGTACATGACACTGCAATATTGCTGATAATTAGCAATTATAGCCGAAAACTCTTTTAAAAGAATTTATTCAAAGAATCGTAGTATGATCTACACAAACACAACTAATAAATAGAGAAAAAGAAACAAAATAAAATTCAATATGATTATGGTATCTTCTATTATATTGTCAAGATGTCTTGACCTAGAACTTTTCTATATAATCTCAAGGCGTTGAGAGTGCAACTGGCTAACACTGGTGAAGCCTATTGGAACAAATTTGGAAGCTGCAAGAAAAAGATTCAAATCTAAGTAAAAATCATATATTAAAATGAAACAGAAAACCTAGAACGTAAAAATCATATATTAAAATGAAACAGAAAACCTAGAACGAGAGCTGAAACTAAACGGGCCATAATGGATTGTAGATAATCGAACCTGTCTCGATTATTTTATCAATCTTGGCATCAGTGAGACCGGCTTTGATCTGTGCAAAGTTCTGCCTCCTTGAGCTTTCTAATATCAGTTGCAACAATCCCACAAGATGAGACAGAGGAGGAAGAAGAGGCGGCCTCATTGAAACCCTCGATGGTACAAGTATAAGGAGGAGGAGATAAATGAGCTGTCTTGGAGAGTGTCTAAAGCTAATGTGAGAATGTCTAAAGCTAATGCAAGCTCAACACTGGGCAGAGCCATCATCCCCCACCTGTCCTTGCCTGTATGTGAAATGTGGAAGCATAGACAACGTGCATGAACCATTTTATGTATGCCACCTGCAAACCACTTGTTTTTTCACCAAATTTGTTAATTGGAAATATAAAGCCACTAGCAAAAATGACTCTGGCCAATCAGGAAAAAGCGGAAAAAAAAAATCAATTTAATAAATAATTATCATTAGAGTATAAGATATAAATGCTGGCAAAATTTCCAAAAGAATGATTAGTTACAAATGGGTGACTAAAAACATTAGTCTCCTGCATAAAGGCAGGGACTAACAATATCAAACTGAAGCATGTTTAAGTTCAGAAGATAATTATATGAACTTCGGCTAATCCAGGTGATACAAACATGAAATGTTGTATTAGGCCAATGATTTCATGGTGCAGGGTTTAAAAAGTTACGCCCTAAGTTGGACTTATATAGAGCTGGCCACAACCTTAACATTGGGCTCTCCTTCAAAAACAATATGTATATGTTGCTCAACTGTAACTGGCGATTAATCTTAAGCTTCATGTCGTGAGAAACCGTTCCCAAATTTGCTAAAGTTGAAATAATTTGGATTAAGCTACTGTAAAAGAAGAACGCTGATTATTCCATGTCTTGTTGAATATCTGATAGAAATACATTGTTATAAGTTTTGGCCACTTTGGGTCGTTTCCCTATTTGCCCTTTGGTTTTCTCGCTGATCTTAGTGAATTATTATATATCGATTATTTTCCATTGCACTCCCTTTTTTTAAGGCTGCATATTTCTTTCCTAACCCATCTACTAATATGCATACCAGTACTATTGTCATAAGTCTATGGTCAAAATAATTGGACTGCAATGCAAAGTCACCATGCATTCAATAGTTATAAACTGATGGCATAAACAATATATCAAATTCTTCACAACTTTTGGGGCAGACTATTAGAAAAAGAGGTGGGTAAGCTCCTTACAAAATGTACTATTGACTAAATTTCAAAAATGAGAAAACATAACAGTTGTTTGCGAAATTTTTAACATCTGTTCTTTATGATCTGCAAAACAAAACACTGTTTTCGTAAATTGAAAAAAAAAATGACCTTTTTTTAATCTTTCGTCAGTTTTGTCTAAAGCTTAACCAGTGCCATTAGAAACGTTTAATTCCTTGTTCCCTATCTATCATGTAATCATACGTTTCCTGGAATTGATGCCCGTCTTCAAACTTATCCATTGCTCTGTACATTGCACGTTGATATGTAATATATTGTCATTTATTAGTTCTCTACCCATTTTAAATGTCCAGAAAATGCATTTGGTGCATACCAATCACAACAGATAACAAGACAGCTAGGAAGTTGTAGGGATATTTATGGAGCCAATGTGATCAATAAAAGAATTGCCTAAAGTGGCTCAAATAAATACTCTGACAGTTACCCCACACGATGCTTCTGCAAGTTGGAATTCCAACTGGATAGTCATCATAGTGACAACTCTGCCCAATTCAAGTAGACTAGCATCTCTCATTTGGAGGCATTAAATGAAAACATAGTCAACCTGGAATTAGGTAGTACGAGTTATACCTCATGTGCTTATAGGTTATCATGTTGGAACACTTTAATGAAAGAAACGCGTAAGCCATTCAATTTGGGGCAGTGGGGAACTATAAAGTTTACACTAGCTAGCTACTATCATTTCATGCCCACATCTTCCATCTCTGCAAAACAATTCCACATTGAGAAGTGAGAAGATAATGACAATGCTTGTTGAGTTACTTGTTGGATTGTTGGTCATATCATCATGTTGCTTTAGTGATGTAAAAGCAGCGCCTGCATACTTTGTGTTTGGAGATTCACTGGTGGACAGTGGAAACAACAATTACATTGCCACTACTGCAAGGGCCAACAGCTATCCTTACGGAATAGATTATCCCACTGGAAGACCCACCGGCCGATTCTCAAATGGACTCAATATAGCGGATTTTATAAGTATGTATTAAGTTATTATTTTAGAAACATTTCACTTGGTAGAATTATTTTAATCAAAGGATATGGTAAAGTTGTTTTGTATTACTTGATTTATTCATAAACAAATCCATTACAAATAAATTTTATTATTTTTTTCCATTCCTTCATTTTGTGAGTAGTCATAATTTCGAATAATGAATGAGGTTCATTAGATAAAATTTAAGGATAAAGTTACGTATAGAATTATCTGTGAATTGCAGGCATGAAGCTAGGGACAGAATCTGTGCTACCATATTTGAGTCCTTCACTTGATGGGGATGCATTGCTCAGGGGTGCTAATTTCGCTTCTGCAGGCGTTGGGATTCTAAACGACACTGGAGTACAATTTGTATGAATATTTTTTATTATATTCTTGTGACTTACATTCATTTTACTTCTCCCAAAGAGAATGAATCGTTATATTCTAGTGAATCATTTGTTTTGCTCCTACCGGAGAGAATGAATCAAGGTTACTTCTGTTTGCAGGCAAATATCATCAGGATGCCACAACAGCTTCAGAATTTTGTTCAATATAAAAACAGGGTGGCGCAAATCCTTGGAGTTGATGAAACTGAGAGACTTGTTGCAGAGGGTCTTATATCGATTACTCTGGGAGGAAATGACTACGTCAATAACTACTACCTCACTCCGATCTCCCTGAGATCCATTCAGTACAGATTACCGGATTACACCCAGTTAATAGTCTCAGAATATGAGAATATTCTCAGGGTAAATATCTTTTTCTATAGGTCTAAAAATAAGTTTTCGATTTTGATTGTGTAAATATTTTTAGCATCGATTTTTCAGATCACACTATGTGATCCATCATCATGATGAAAGAGAGTGTAGAGAAAAAATAAGATGCAACATCATAATAATGAAAGAGAGTGAAGCAAATGAAAGAGAGTGTAGGAGAAAAAATAAGATGTACCTTATTTTTTCTCCACCACTCTCTTTCATCCTAAAAATACTTACACAATCAAATTCAGAAGCTTATTTTTGAATTCTAATAGATTGGGGAAATCTGATTACAATGATTGATACCCTTCATGTTTCAAATCTAAACACTTAGAAGTGTTAAGCATCAAGTTTATGAACATCTTATCTTTTCTCCTTCACTCTCTTTCATCTTGACGGTGGATCACGGAATGTGATCTGAAAAAAAGCTTATTTTTTAATTCTAATAGATTGTGAAAATCTGATTCGATTCTTCTATAAGACTGGGCTGTGACTGTGATTACAGGTTTTGTAATTTATTTTCTAGGCATCTTTAAGAACATTGATGAAATGTCTGTTTTTACCATTTTTGTGCAGCAATTGTACGATTTGGGAGGAAGAAGAGTGCTAGTAACAGCAACAGGGCCGTTGGGGTGTGCTCCAGGAGTAAAGGCCACCAGATCTAACAATGGCGAATGTGCTGCAGAACTTCAGCAGGCTGCTTCGCTTTTTAACTCACAGCTGAGATCTGTTATAAATCGACTCAACACTGAGGCTTCTGCTCAAGTTTTCACCTTCTCCGACAACTACTCAGTGAACATGGACTTGTTCAGTAATCCTGCAGCATACGGTAAAGCCAACCTTATTGCTCATTTCCTTACATCTCCTACGCTTATTTTTTAATGGGTATTGTTCAAAATGTTTATTCTCATAGTTTTACAAATTGTAGGATTTGTGGATGCGACTAATGCATGTTGCGGACAAGGAAATTACAATGGAGTCGGCCTCTGCAATGCGGATTCAAATCTGTGTGAAAACAGGGATGAATATTTGTTCTGGGATAATTACCACCCCTCTGAAAAGGCCAACAGAATCATTGTCGACGAATTTTTTGAGGGGTCTTCTTCCATCATGAGCCCCCTTAACCTCAGACAGATGATGAAACTAGACGACTGATTCGTTGCAAGACAGAGCAGATCAATAATACATGGAACAGCTTCTCATTTTTTAGCAAATTGTGCTCAAGGGCTTTTCTCTCCATTATTTAGTAATGAAAAAGTTCTGTAACAAGGTATTCAATGCAACCATCTCAGATTGTGACAGTGCTCATCCTTGGAGGTTTTAACAGAATTTGTCCTGTACCATCCAATCAGCGTGCGCCAAACTATTCATCCAAAATTAAGATAAATAATGAAGAAAAAGCTTCGAAATACTGCAATGGTAGTCTTTCAATAGTTCTATTAAATTATATTTGGACAAGTTAAATTAGTGTGAGGATATTTAGACTATTCATCCAAAATTAAGATAAACAATGAAGAAAAAGCTTTGAAATATTGTAATGGTAATCTTTTAAAAATTCTATTAAATTATATTTGGACAAGTTAATTTGGTGTGAAGATATTTAGTTTAATGGTAAAATTCATTTTGTAGGTATATAAATAGTGTTGAGTTCAATTTTTTTCTTATACAAAAAATAAAAAATAAAAAAATTAATATTCATTTAATTAATTTGAAAAAAAAAAGAGAAATATGATGTATTTATAAACAATTCATATTGTATTGTTATTTAAGATTTTGAAGATTTTACATGATAAATATAATAATTCCTTAAACTATAAAATTTTTATTTAAAATTGATAATGTGAACAAATATTAGTTATAAGTATTTAATTTTTAATTAAGCCAATAGGCTTTTCATTGTGAGCATCGCCCACTAACGGAAAATTGTCTGATAGACAAAAAATGTTAGGAATAATAGCCACCAACACAACTGAGAGGGGAGGTGAATCAGTTATGAGACAGATTATTAAACATTAAACTTTATAAACCAAAACTTTAATCCAAATGATAAAACAGTAAAGGCCAACACAATAACACAATCCTTTGTTGTCGAGGAAATCCTGTTAAAGGTAAAACCCCGGTGGGAATTAGCACCCACAAATAATGTACTGAGAGTATAGTATTCGTGTTAAAAGATTTAGCCATGTTAGGAGCTTACTAATGTATTAGAGTACATAGTCTTTGTTAAAGGACAGACCATGTTAGGAGTCGAAAACAATAGTGGGCTCATTGCCCAGGCGCACTGCCTAAAGAAGGTTAAAGCCACCCTCAAGGACTTACAGTACTAAACACAAGTGTATATAGAAAATATACAATCTAGTGAAGTGTCTGATAGCAACTATCTTTGCTTGGTCAGTTCCAATGCAATACCATAATCATATCCTCTGCTCTACATCCAGCAGACAATCAAGCTCGCAACTTCCACACTTCTTTGTCTCTTAATTTGCCTCTTCCATACATACATACATACACACACACACTCATCTTTTCAAAAGAAAAAATCTCTCATATATACCCTATTACAATAATTGATTAGGTCGGCCAATTAAGTTTTCCCAATATACAAATAATTATTTAACCCCTTGCTAAGATACACACAATACCTATAACAAGTAAACATTAATTACAATTCATCAGATATAATTCGAGATCTGTAATCCACACTCGCAATCCACAATACACACTACATCTCTAAAGTCAACCCCAAATAGGTCTCCTCCATAATACACGCCACAATTGACGTCACCAAAAACAATACGACTTGTGACCCATAACAAACATTCCTGAACATGTCTTCTATCATCCCTTAAGCTCGCATAACCTAAATCATCATCGCTTGTAAGATATACTCAAAACAAAGAGACTCACTCTGTCAAACATCAGTCACAGTCCAATATCTAGTCTTCACTATTTAACATATGTAAATTATCCAATATACAATATTAAGCCAAGTGACCTTAGAAATAATATCACCATACATCCTTATACATATCATCATCTTCGCTCATTCTGATTCATCTGTATAGTATCCATACACATTTGTCAGTCATCATACAACAGAAATAACCAGTATGTTCTTCCTCCACATAAACTTATGTCGACATCAGTGACAAAACATGAATGCCAACAACATCAGTAATAGCCAATTCCAACAACATCCAACAATCTCCCCCTATGGAATTGATGGCAACATATGGTAAAATCTATAAACCCAAAAGTACAATCTTCTCAATATCCTCAACACAGCTCTCCCTAAAATAGTAGGGATTTTCTCATAGAATCTATTCCCCTTTGACAACAATGGAAAAGGGTGCTATAACTCTTCTTCGTTCTTCTGCAAGGTGTAGCTTTTTCAGATCTTCATGTCTGTAACAACCAGGTGCAAAAACACCCAAATATGTTCTACAGTGTTCCTGCGATCACTCCCCCTGAGGAGTAGATCAATACATCAAGTCTAGAAAATGATATAGCTCTAAAAGCCACTGGAATGATGCATTCTTGCATTAATTACTTACTACAGGGAGGGGCTCCCACCCCAAGCATGCTTCTGAGATACTCAAAAGCATCTTTTGGCAAAGGTTTTATAAATATATCAGCTATTTGTTCCTTTGTGCTAACATACTCCAATCTGATCTCCTTCTCTGCTACCTTGTTTCTCAAGAAATGATACTTAATAAAAATATGTTTAGTCTTTGACATATTCACTATGCTAGTGTTATCACAATGGATAACCACTGGCTCTTCAAAAATTATTCCAATGTCCTTTAGCATTTGCTTCATCCAAACAATCTATGTACAATTTATAGCAGTGGCAACATACTTAGATTCAGCAGTAGACTGAGCTATACAATCATGCTTCTTACTTAACCTTGAAGCCAACCTTTTTCAAAGGAAAAATGATCCTCCACTTGTACTCTTTCTATCATCCACGCTACCTACCCAATCAGCATCAGTATAAGCATGTAAAATAAAGTCGTCAGATTTTTCATACCATAATCCATACTCTAGTGTTGCTTTCAAGTATCTGAAAATTATTTTCACAGTAGCAAGGTGTGTCTCTTTAGGATCTGCTTGATATCTTACCACAATTCCAATTACATTAGAAATATCTCCAGTCTGGTGTGAGTTAGATATTGTAGACCTCTAATCATTGATCTGTACTTTGGCTGAAAATACTCTAAGTTTCATCATTATTATTAAGTTTATAACCAGTCACCATGGGTGTCCCAATAGGTTTACAATCTTTCATTCCAAATTTCTTTAAAATTTCCTTAAGATACTTGGTCTGAGATAAAAAATACCATTCTTGTTCTGTTTAATTTGTAATCCAAGGAAAATTTTCATCTCACCAATCATTGACATTTCAAATTCATTTTTCATCTCTTTAGAGAACTTTTTACTCATTTCATCATTACCTCCAAAAATGATATCATCAACAAAAACTTCTATGATTAGAATTCCATCTTCACTAGTTCTTAAGTATAAATTATTGTTTGCATTACCTTTCTAAAACCAAGATGAAGTAGATACCTGTCTAGTCTTGCATACCATGCTCTTGGTGATTGTTGAAGTCCATACAATGCTTTCTTCAACTTGAAAACCATGTCTTCGTCTTCTGTCAAAGGAAATCCAATTCATCCTCAGCTTTAATTTGTTCCTTTCTTTTAGTGATCATCCAGTAGTCGATTCCTAAACATAGAAATTGTGTTCTCATCTTTTTCTTCCAACTGTCAAAGTTTTCAAGATCAAATTTCAGACTATCCTTCCTATAGTAAGCCATCTTCAAAATCACCTCAATCTGTTAAGCTTTCCCTCTAAGGACCAGTGGCTCTGATACCAATTGTTAGGAATAACAGTCCACCAACAGAACTGAGAGGGGGGTGAATCAACTTGGTGAGACAGATTATTAAACATTAAACTTTATAAACTAAAACTTTAATCTAAATGATAACACAGTAAATGCAGACACAATCACACAATCCTTTGTTGTCGAGGAAACCCTGTTAAAGGTAAAACCTCGGTGGGAATTAGCACCCACAAATAATGTACTAAGAGTATAGTATCCCTGTTAAAATATTTAGCCATGTTAGGATCTTATTAATGTATTTCAGTACATAGTCCATATTAAAGGACAGACCCTGTTAGGAGTCAAGAACAATAGTGGGCTCACTGCCCAGGCACACTGCCTAAAGAAGGTTAAAGCCACCCTCAAGGACTTACAGTTTGAAACACAAGTGTATATAGAAAATATACAATCCAGTGAACTATCTGATAGAAACTGTCTTTGCTTGTTCAGTTCCAATGAAGTACCATAATCATATACTCTGCTCTACATCCAGCAGACAATCAAGCTCGCAGCTTCCACACTTCTCTGTGTCTTAATTCGCCTATTCCATACATACATACACACACTCATATTTTCAAAAGAAAAGCTCTCTCATATATACTCTATTACAATAATTGATTAGGTCGGCCAATTAAGCTTTCCCAATATACAAATAATTATTTAACCCCTTTTTAAGATACACACGGTACCTATAACAAGTAAACATCAATTAATTCATCAGATATTATCCAAGATCCATAATCCACGTCGCAATCCACAATACACACTACATCTATGAAGTCAGCCCCAAATAGGTCTCCTCCATAATACACACCACAGCTGACATCACCAACAACCATACGACTTGCAACTCATAAAAAAAAATCTTGAGCATGTCTTATGTCATCCCTTAAGCTCGCATAACTTGAATCGTCATCACTTGTAAGATATACTCAAAACACAGAGACTCACTCTGTCAAACATCACTGTCATAGTCCAGTATCTAGTCTTCACTAAAACATGTGTAACTCATCCAATATACAATATTAAGCCAAGCGACCCTAGAAATAAGATCACCATATATCCTTCTACATATCATCATCTTCACTCATTCTGATTCATTCGTACAACATCTGTACACTTCTGTCAGTCATCATACAAAAGTAATAACCAACTTTTTCTTCCTCTACAGAAACATATGTTGAGATCAGTGAAAAAACATGAATGCCAACAACATTAGTAGTAGCCAATTCCAACAACATCCAACAATCTCCCCCTTTGGCATTGATGGTAACATATGGAAAAATCCATCAACACAAAAGTACAATCTTCTCAATATTCTCGATATAGCTCTCCCTAAAATAGTAGGGATTTTCTCATAGAATCTCTCCCCTTTGACAACAATGGCAAAGGGCTCCTTAACTCTTCTTCATTCTTCTACAAGTTGTAGCTTTTTCAAATCTTCATGTTTGTAACAACCAAGTGCAAAATTACCCAAATATGTTCTATAGTGTTCCTACGATCACTCCCCCTGAGGAGTAGATCCATACATCAAGTCCAGAAAACGATATAGCTCTGAAAGCTACTGGACTGATGCATTCCCGTATCAATTAATTACCACAGGGAGGGGCTCTCACCCCAAGCATGCTTCTGAGATACTTAAAAGCATATTTTGGCAAAGGTTTTGTAAATATATCTGCTATTTGTTCCTTTTTTCTAACATACTCCAATCTGATCTCCTTCTCTGCTACCTTGTCTCTCAAGAAATGATACTTAATAGAAATTTGTTTATTATTTGAATGCATTACAATATTCTTCGACATATTCACTATGCTATTTTTATCACAATGGATAACTACTAGCTC
Source organism: Thuja plicata (assembly GCA_018584345.1). Taxonomy (NCBI): domain Eukaryota; kingdom Viridiplantae; phylum Streptophyta; class Pinopsida; order Cupressales; family Cupressaceae; genus Thuja; species Thuja plicata. The sequence continues at coordinate 213,968 of MU224876.1, read as the reverse complement.
TTCAGAAATTATTCCAATGCCCTTCAGCATTTATTTCATCCAAACAATCTGTGTACAACTTATAGCAGTAGCAACATACTCAGATTTAGCAATAGACTGAGCTATACAATCCTACTTCTTACTTAGCCATGAAACCAGCCTTTTCCAAGGAAAAATGCTCCTCCACTTGTACTCTTTCTATCATCCACGCTACCTGTCTAATCAGCATCAGTATAAGCATGGTGCAGGAGCACCACCTCCACCTTCAGATTTAATATTTGTCAAGTAATGTCGAGCAATGGTTTATTTTGTAATTCATTTAAATCTTCTTGGAATCATGACAAGAAATGGTATATCGGTTAAATGGCATTTGTAATCAAAGGAATACAAAGAGACCTAGGGTAGAATGGTTTGTAACTGTCGGGATGGTCTTTTAATAGACATCTCTATGCAATAGCTAGGGAGTCGAAAGAGAAGTTATTCGATAGAGGAGAAATTGGGCTCTCTAGCCTTCAGCTAGAGAGCCATACATTTGTAATCACAGACATTTTGAATAGAGTCATTTTAGTCTAAATTTGTTTTGGAGTCATCTCTCTATCGATGATATTAAGGTTGCTTATGCAAGTGGGTTTCTTGAGTTATTAATGACCGATTTTGATAGCTTAGTTGTTTATGTAATCAGTTGATGACAGTCCCAAGTTTATCTGAGTCATCTTTGTATTTCCCAAATTGGTGTTTTATCTAACTCTGCCTTTTGGTGTCGAACTTGTTTATGGAAGAGTTTAATATTGTTGATTCAGGTTTCTGCATTAGAGATCGCTCACTGTCGACTTCATGTAGGGAAGTCATTTTAGTATCAACTTTGGAATAGATTCGTTAAGTGTCAATTTCCTTGTGTCTTGGAATGAGCACATTCAAGTTGTAACAGTTTCTTGTTACAGCTGTTACGTTGGCAGAGATCCTATTTTAAAAGATGACTGTGGTTTGAGTTTGAAACGATTTTCTGAGAACCGTTACGCATCTCATGGTGGATGTGAACAAAGATATTGGGAGCCGTTATTCTTGTAGAGTATGTATTTAGAAAGAAACCGAAGTGCTAATTCTGGAAGGAGTTCAAGTGGGAAATGGTTCTATAAGAGTCGTTACACGTAGCATGTGATGAGGCGACAGTCATGCAAAGATATCGGGCAAGGTTGATAAGTCTATTCATTCCCACGTGGAAGCCAAGAGCAATGCATTGACATCCACTATGGAGAAGAAACTGAGGAAGATGTTATATGTTTTCTAGTTTGTGTGATTTTCGAGTTGCAGAAAATAGCCCGTGGTGTAGAGCTTGTAAAATCCATTTGAACTATTGGATTTCTCTGATTTTGGAATATGTTCTTTAAAACCTAATTATAAATAATCCCATCTAAGCAATTTGGATAATGTTCACGGGTTAAAAAGTTACAGTCACCTGTCTCTGGGTCTATACAGAGGATCTCATGATTGAAAACTTTAAATATTGAACTATGAAGGATATGTGTTTTACCTCCAATAAATGATTTGAAGAGAAAGATAATAAAGGATATGCAGATTTCAAAGAGCCATCGATGCCCTGTCTACATCAAAGCATCTAAAAAAAGTCATCAAATTTTTCATACCATAATCCATACTCCAATGTTCCTTTCAAGTATCTAAAAATTATTTTCACAGCAGCAAGGTGTGTCTCTTTAGGATCTGCTTGATATCTTGCCACAATTCCAACTGCATTGGAAATATATCGTCTAGTGTGAGTTAGATATTGTAGACCTCCAATCATTGATCTGTACTTTGTCTGAAAACCACTCTGGGTTTCATCATTATTAGTAAGTTTATAACCAGTCACCATGGGTGTCCCAACAAGTTTACAATCTTCCATTCCAAATTTCTTCAACATTTCCTTAAGATACTTGGTCTGAGACATAAAAATACCATTCTTATTCTGATTAATTTCTAATCCAAGGAAAAATTTCATCTCACCAATCATTGATATTTCAAATTCATTTTTCATTTTAGAGAAATTTTTACTCATTTCATCATTACCTCCAAAAATGATATCATCAACAAAAACTTCTATGATTAGAATTCCATTTTCACTAGTTCTTAAGTATAAATTATTGTTTGCATTACCTTTTCTAAAACCAAGACGAAGTAGATACCATTCTAGTCTTGCATATCATGCTATCAGTGCTTGTTTATGTCCATACAATGCTTTCTTCAACTTGCAAACCATGTCTTCATCTTTTGTCAAAGGAAATTCAGTTCATCCTTAGCTTTCATCTATTCCTTTCTTTTAGTGATCATCCAGTAGTCGATTCCCAAATATAGCAAATGTGTTCTCATCTTGTTCTTCCAACTGTCAAAGTTTTCAGGATCAAATTTCAAACTATCCTTCCTACAATAAGTCATCTTCAGGATCACCTCAAGATGTTAAGTTTTCTCTCTAAAGACCAGTGGCTCTGATACCAATTGTTAGGAATAACAGTCCACCAATACAAATGAGAGGGGGGTTAAATCAGTTGTGAGATAGATTATTAAACATTAAACTTTATAAACCAAAACTTTAATACAAATGATAATACGGTAAATGCCAACACAATAACACAATCCTTTATTGTCGAGGAAACCATGTTAAAGGTAAGACCCCAATGTGAATTAGCACCCACAAATAATGTACTGAGAGTATAGTATCCCTGTTAAAAGATTTAGCCTTGTTAGGAGCTTATTAATGTATTACAGGACATAGTCCATGTTAATGGACAAACCCTGTTGGGAGTCAAGAGAAATATTGGGATCACTTCCCAGACCCACTGCCTAAATAAGGTTAAAGCCACCATCAAGGACTTACAGTCTAAAACACAAGTGTATATACAAAATATACAATCCAGTGAATTATCTAATAGCAACTGTCTTTTCTTCGTTAGTTCCAATGAAGTGACATAATCATATCCTCTGGTTTACATCCAGTAGATAATCAAGCTCGTAGCTTCCACGCTTCCCTATCTCTTAATTCACCTCTTCCATACATACATACACACACACGCAGTGCGCACTCATCTTTTAAAAAGAAAAGATCTCTCATATATACCCTATTACAATAATTGATTAGGTCGGCCAATTAAGCTTTCCCAATATAAAAATAATTATTTAACCCCTTGCTAAGATACACACGGTACCTATAACAAGTAAACATCAATTACAATTCATCAAATATAATCCAAGATCTCTAATCCACGCTCGTAATCCACAATACACGTTACATCTCTGAAGTCAGCCCCAAATAGGTCTCCTCCATAATACACACCACAGCTGACGTCACCAACAACCATACAACTTGCAACCCATAAAAAGCATTCCTGAACATGTCTTCTATCATCCCTTAAGCTCGTATAACTTAAATCATCATCGCTTGTAAGATATACTCAAAAAACAGAGACTCGCTCTGTCAAACATCATTGTCACGGTCCAATATCCAGTCTTCACTAAAACATCTTTAACTCATCCATTATACAATATTAAGCCAAGCGACCTTAGAAATAAGATCACCATACATCCTTCTATATATCATCATCTTTGCTTGTTCTATTCATATGTATAGTATTTGTACACTTATGTCAGTCATCATACAACAGTAATAACCAATTTGTTCTTCCTTGATAGAAACATATGTTGACATCAATGACTAAACATGAATGCCAACAAAATCAATTGTAGCCAATTCCAACAACATCCAACAAAAAATTGTCTTATACTGGAAATTGCAGGAAAAAAAATTTAATCTTTAGTCATGATAGCTAGTAATATATTTAAGCTGGGAAATTGTCTAAAAAGGCTTTAAAAGCTTTTGATTGAAAATATTAAGAAGTCTAATTGAAATTTGAGCCTGGAATGATTACATTGATCTTTTTCCCTTTTCCTTGTCTCATCTGTAGAGCACCAACTACGAATGGTGAGTACAAAATACATAAGTTTTAATGGTGTAGAATACCAACTCGGCGAGACTCTTTCTTCTCGCGAATGGCGTAGAATAATAGACAGTTCAGGTTTGCATGTAGTGTTCAAGAATATATTTTTAATGTACTGATAGACTTTGTACAAAGAAAGATCTTCTTAACTCATCTACCCAGTTTCTTGGACCTCTAAAGGTGAGGGTTGTCAAGGCTCGGCAGATGCAGAGATCAAAATCGAGGAGTGTGAAGACTTGCAGAAATGCTTGATAATTGTTCTAAGATTCTAGAGTGTTATCAATGTCCAGGGCCGACATCGATTACTTACACATTCAGGTGGTTGTGTAAGAGTGATCACATAGTAGAAGGGTTCAGGGAAGAGACGTTTTGGTCGTTTGTTGTTATGAATGGAGATTGTGCTACCAAAATTCATGACAAATTGAAGAATATTTTTAGATTTACTACTGAGTTTCAGAGCATTTGTTGTGATCCCAGATTTAGGGCTCCCACTTTTCTTATACGATCATGTTTCCATTGTAAGAAACCTCAAGTTATTCCCATGGAGTAACATAATGGTCATTGGCAATGCAGTGAGTAGGCGATTCCTATAGATTTTTTATACTTATTTCTTGCTTTGCCTCTAACAATTGAAGAAATTATAATTTGTGTTGTAGATCGTATTAGTATGGATGTCATAGTTTATATATAGTGCTTTAAAAGATAGAATAAAGTAGGGCATCCGTAATAGGCGCTCTTGGAGTTTTAGAACTCTATCTGTTTTTTATATTTGTTTTGAAAATAGCTTTTGGCTACTAGAATTTTATGATGATGATCTCTATCTCATTTTTCAAATTTTAGATGGCACATTACAACCAACTTTATTATAGATCTAAATATAATTTTTTTGTGATCAAACTCTGGAAAGTTCATCTAAGAGAATGAAGCAAACACATTTTAATATTATAAATAAGAGAGTTGGAATGAGATTCAGAGAATGTTATTTGGAATTTAATATCAATTTACAAGACACTGAGTTCTTCTATGTTGTTGTGTGGCTTTTTCATTTGCAGCTTGAAAAAACAAACATATGTTTGTGTAATTGTATAATTTTAAGTGCGGTTGATGGAAGCCTTGGGCTCAAAATGATCAGTTGATTGTAATGATGGCATATGAATAAATGTGTGTACACAAATATGTGAGATTTCTTATTTTTGCTCTACCAAGAAAGGCCAGAATAATGAATTTACAATTTTTCTTGCTACTAATCCTTGTTGAATGATGCAAACAGATGTAATTCTGGTATGAACCAACAGATATAGAAATATATTTGATTTTTTGTATGCTTCTTTTTTTGGGACCAAGTGATTATTATATGTTTTTTTACCATTGTATGACACGACTCTTCAAATTAGCAATATGGGAACTATGAACATATATTCCCTGCATACATGTATCAATTATTGCCCGTGGAAAAGCTAAAACAAGACTTTAATATGAAAATCATGTGAGCACAAAACCACTCAAAACTTGATCAGTTGCAATAAAAATTCATTGATTACAATAGTGTAATTTGTCATCTTAGCTTAGCTACTTGTGTTATTTTAATTCTTTGTGGCTTTTAGCTATTATTGTCAAGGAGATTCTACCTTTTTTATGGCAGATTTCTTACAGTTTTGAGGTCTCAGAAAAATATTTTCGTTTCAGGAATATAAATGTTTATTTTTTGCTTGCAGTTATTTCTCTACCTTTCTCAAAGGTAATGAGAATTTGATCAGGTGAAATGTAGATTTTATTGATTATAGTAATGGAATTTGTCATCTTAGCTCCGCTATTTGTGTTATTTGCATTTTTACCAGCTTTTATTTTTCAGGTTTTGGGTACTTTCTTTTTTCTACTTATGATAGATTTATTAGGGTTTTGAGGTCTCTTCCCTTTCAATATCAGAAGCTAGAACATCATTTCAACGTGGTTCTGGAGCAATGGCTAACATCATTATGTGACTTCAATTATAGAGATATTAATGTTTCCAATATCATTACCTGTCTTGATTGTCTACTTGCAATGTAATTTTTTTTCTTTCTTCTCAAAGAAGTTGAATTTCTATGTGAATGGCCATAACCAATTGGAGACAAACATGTCTTCCTTCACAATTGATGATGGAAAGGCAGCAATTTGTTCAGTCTGCTTGCTTTCAACCGACTGAACTCTCTCCCTTCGCAAGCCACAAATAACTCACCGAAATGGGGAGCATGCCTCGGTACATATTCAACATTTCTTTGTCCCTTTTTCTTCGTCTTTCTTCTCCACACCAGACCAAAGACATCATTAATGTTTGGTTATAATAGTAGAATCCATTAAACACATACAAATTCAATTTTCAAAACAGTGAAAACTAAAAATTGTCGAGCCTTATCATAGGATGAATTGTTGGTTTAGTCCCCATAACAAGTTTTGAAATCTTATATTCTGATATCAATTACACCAATGATGTGAGGCATATCGCTTTCAATTATCATTTCTTTTTCTTTTATCTACATTGAATTATATTTCAACATTAAGTTGATAATGTGTGTTTTCATTGTCCTTAAAAAGTTGGTTTATATACAAATATTATAACAAATTAAAATTAAAATTAATTTATCTATATATAAATATTTAATATGGATGTTAGGGGAAGAAGAAGAAGAAGAAGAAGAAGACAAAGACAAATACAAGGAGGAGGAGGAGGAGGATGACGAGAACAAGGAGATGAAGGAGGAGGAGGAAGAGGAGGCTTTAGAAACTAAGAATGTTTCACTCAAAACAATCGGGTACTTTCTATCAAAACTACCTGACTAAATCCTCCCACCTCGCAGATTTCATGAGGAATTGCTTCCTTCAAAAAAGTGTAACCGACTATTGTGGGTTCACCCATATATGCAGGGAATATATGTTCATAGTTCCCATATTGCTAATTTGAAGAGTTGTGACATACAATGGTAAACAAATCATAGAATAATCACTTGGTCCCAGAAAAAAGAAGTATACAAAAAATCAAATATATTTCTATATCTATTGGTTCATACCATAATTACATTTGTTTTCATCATTCAGCAAGGATTAGTAGCGAGAAAACTTGTAAATTCATTATTCTGGTGTTTCATAGTAGAGCACAAATAAGAAATTTCACATATTTGTGTACACACATTGATTCATATGCCATCATTACAACCACCTGATCATTTTGAGCCCAAGGCTTGACCGTCAACCACACTTAAAATTATACAATTACACAAACAAATGTTTGTTTGTTCAAGCTGCATATGAAAAATCCACACAACAGCAAAGCATAACTCAATGTCTTGTATGATATTAACTTCAAAATAACATTCTCTGAATCTCGTTCCAACTCTCTTATTTATAATATTAAATGTGTTAGCTTCATTCTCTTAGATGAACTTTCCAGAGTTTGATCAAAAATAGATTATATTTATCTATAATAAATTTGGTTGTAATGTGCCCTCTAAAATTTGAAAAATAAGATAGAGATCATCATTATCAAATTCCAGTAGCCAAAAGCTATTTTCAAAACAAATATCAAAAAACATACAGAGTTCTAAAACTCCAAGAGCACCTATTACGGTTGCCCTACTTTATTCTGGCTTTTAAAGCACTATATATAAACTACTACATCCATACTAATATGATGTATAACACAAATTATAATTTCTTCAATTGTTAGAGCCAAAGCAAGAAATAAGTACGAAAAATCCATAGGAATCGTCTGATCACTCCACTATCAGTGGCCATTATGTTACTCCATGGAAGCAACTTGAGGATGCTTACAATGAAAATATGATCGTATAAGAAAAGTGGGAGCCCTAAATTTGGGATCACAACAAACACTCTGAAACTCAGTAGTAAATCTAAAAATCTTCTTCAAGTTGTCATGAATTTTGGTAGCACAGTCTCCATTCATAATAAAAAATGGCCCAAATGTATCTTTCCTCAACCATTCTATTGTGTGATCACCCTTACACAACCACCTGAATGTGTAAGTAACCAATGTCGGCCCCTGACACTGATAACACTCTGGAATCTTAGAACAACTATCGAGCATTTCTGCTTCTTCACACTCCTCAATTTTAATCTCTGTATCTGTAGATCCTTGACAACCCTCACCTTTAGAGGTCCATGAAAAGTGGTTAGATGAGTTAAGAAGATCTTTCTTTGTACAAATTTTATCAGTACATTAAAAAATCCTTCTTGAACACTACATGCAAACCTGAACCGTCTATTATTCTACGTCATTCGTGAGAAGAAAGAGTCTCACCGAGTTGGTATTCTACACCATTAAAACCTATGTATTTTGCACTCACCATTCATAGTTGGTGCTCTGCAGATGAGACAAGGAAAAGGGAAAAAGATCAATGTAATCAGTCCAAGCTGAAATTTCAATTATACTTAATATTTTCAATCGAAAGTTTCTAAATCCTAATGGAAAACTAGCATTATGACAATACAATGAAAGTGGATGAAATGAATGGGGATTAATTTGAAATAGAGATTCAATATTTCATGGAGAGGATGAGGTGGATGCCACATGGAAAGGGATTTGACCATGCAAGATGTGAGGTGTTGCTCATAAATGTGTGAGCAAGATTGGAAAGATGGGCAATAAATGCCAGGTGGGGGACAAGGTGTAAGAGTAGCATGGCTCAAGATGTTTATAGGGTGGCCATTTATGAGAAAGGTGGCTAGCGAGAGACAAAAAAAAAAGAGATAGGGTGACTATTTATGAAGGTGTAAGAGGTGAACACAATGTAAAATTAGATAAATGCGCTCACGTGTGAGTTAATTTTAACTTGTAGGAAAATGGATAATAAGGCTAGGAATTATGATATTAGGATAATTAATCGAAGATTAATTAGTGGGTAGAATTTAGTATAAAAGAAGGGTATTTAGGTCATAGGTTAGCATAATTAATTAAACTTTAGGATAAGGGCATAGGGTATGTGACCTAATTAATTTGAATTAATCAACCATTAGGAAAAAAGGATAATAATATAATTAATTAAAATTAATTATATTAGCAGACAAATATTAAGTAAGAAAATTAAATAAATTTTAATTATAATGTTGGGAAGGGCAATTGGTTAATATGGATTGATAAATTAATAAGGAACAATGTTATGCATCTATATTTTTCACTCTTTGATGTAGTGCTTGAAATGGCATCATGTCAAAGGAGAGAAAAAGATGCCTGAAAATGAGAAGGTGGAGGTTAGTTAGGTCGCAGTGTAGTGACAACAATGAAGAGGGAATGGCCCCTTGAGAAATTGTTATGATAAAATCTAGGCAATTTATCGAAAAGGAAGGGAAAAATAGAGAGGGGGATAGGCAAAGAGAGGTTATAGACAGGGCTTGCATGATCAACAGGGAAGGGGAGAAAGAAAGAAGAAAGGCACAGGGGTCAAGCAATAGAATGAGTAATAGAAGGGGGTATAAGTAGGCTATGGAGGGCCTAGAAGGGTCATTTGTGCACTCTAATTTGAAATTGAGAAAGAGCTCTAGATAAAGGAGATGAAAAACATTCCAGTGAAGGATCATCTAGGTGAGTCGATGAGGTGATTCCAGTGGTCGTTGAAGTAAGGGATCCTAGTGATTACCCTATCCCGCCTTATGAATTCATAGATTAGCATTTACTTTGTATTTAATGCCCATAAATAGGGGGAAAATTTGTTGGGGCAGAGACATTGAATGCGTGATTGGCATCTCTAACCCATGGATAAGCATCTCCATATGCTACTAGCACCTATAGAAATACTAATTGAGGGATTAGCATCTTGAAATATATGGATCTAGGGTTAAACACCTACATAGAAGTCAATCACACGATCGATGCCTCTATAGGGATAGAAAATGGGGTGATGTGGTAGAGGGAGAAAGAGAATTGGTTTTTATGCTAAGTGGTGGCTACATCATTTAGTGTCTCTGACCTAGGGATTGGTACCTTCACTAGTAGGAGGGGTTGAGGGAAGGGGAAAAGGATATGGGAGGGATATGTGGAAGCGATGAGCTCCTGAAGGGTAAAAGAAATAAGGTGAAGATGGGGTAGATTGCCTTTGATGTCCATGGGGTAAGGGAAAACTTTAAATGGCTAAGGTAATGTAGGATAATAAAATATGACACAATAATGTATGGATGTAGATGGTTATGCCATTGTTTGGGTCAAGGGAGCACTATCTAGATACTATGGGGCTCTGAGAAGAGTTGAAAGAGGATGATTGGTCATTGGTAGCGGCAGTTAGGTGGAGTAGGTACATGAGTCAGAGTAAATTTGTGCCCAAAATGGGTTGATTACATCATTGTTGGAGAGGTGACATAGTGAGACATCCTTGTTTCAGTTTTCAATAAGGGAGGCATCTATCATGCTACTAAATATGTGGAGGATGCTACTAGATGTGTGGAGGATTTTGATTTGGAGCTTTATTCTATTTTATCAATTGGAGGATGCATATTACTATATGTAATGGGTTTTTGAGTGATTGATGCAGAGATTAACTATGGATAGGACATAGATGAGGTGGAGGTCAGCAGTGGATCCACCGCTAGACTTAACCTGATTACCACTATATATGGAGGGAATGGTTGGAGGAAGGATGATGTCTGGTCTATGAGGGCATGGGCTTTTTATTGATTGGGAAAGGTTCCTATATCATTTTATCGAGGATACAATTACCTATTGTTTGGCATATGTTATGTTAGATAATTTATTTTATGACATACATATATGTGTATATCAAGGGTATAAGATCCTATGGAAAGGGGTGACACTACTAAACATATGGGTTTGGGAGAACATATAAGTATTTCAGCCACTAGGAGATAGGGACAAGAAGCCAAAGGGTCTCCATGCATGCAAATATCAAGGGTAGTTTCATTGCATACATGTAGGTCCAGTGGGGTTCTAAAGAAGCATACTAGATGAGACAACATATTTTACATGGAGACTATATCAACTCTACAAGGAATATAGGTTAGAAGATACATATCATTTACTATATGTATAGACAAATTGTTGGTTGATAGCACACACCATCCATATAGTGGAGATATATCAGACAAGTAGAGTTTTGTGGTAGTTTGGGAGGAGGAAAGAGGTGGTAGGGAGAGATCTTCTCCATCTACATGTGACACAAGAGGTAGGGATGTGTGGAGGTTAATTTAGACATCGAAACTACATGATCAATCTTTCTAGGTATGAGGTCTGTAGCATGGGTACCATGGTAAGTTGTTATAGATGCAGGGATGTAACTGAAGTATGTAGCTTGGTGGACACAATTCAAAGCCCATCAAATTGATGATACCAGAGTAGTTGGAGGAGGATGATTAGGGATTCAGAGAGGAGATAGATATAAGAGGTGATGAGGGAGGCCCAAGGGATGACGATGATGGAACGGATAGAGATGGAAATGTTACCATGGTAGAGTCATCATAGGCATAGAGCCCATAGGTACATGTACCCCAAGGGTAGGGATAGGTACAAGAGGAGGTAGGTGGTCATAAGACATGGCCATGGTTGAGGCCCATAGATATAAGGATGGTGATTAGGGACGTATTTGATAGGTTGCAGGCAAATCAATATTTGATGTCTCGGGTTAGGGATGAGGCTAGGGCTCAAGAAATGAGCCTTTACTTATAGGGGGGTATTCCTAGGGTGGAGAGGGATAACATGCAAGAATATTTGGTAGAATTCTAGAGAGATATATAAATAGGGAACAACCTAACATACTACAAACATTCCTGGATATAACTTAGCAGGATAGAGATGCTTACAGAGTAGAGGTCGAGTTGAGGCATGGAGGACAAGGTGGTGGAGAAAAGTGGATAGAGGATGGTGGGGATGAGGAGCTAGGGACAACGAGGAGAGAGGAAACGGGATTAAGAATGGAGATACAAATTGTGTGGGTACAATTAACAAAGGCATAGTCACATGTAGTCCAATATCAAGGAGAGAGGGATCTGGCATGAGATATGTTGACACCCTAGGGGCTAGCATAGATTTATGCAAGTGTGATGGAGGCTCGAAGGTTAGAAGATGCGAAGAATGTGAAGCAAAGTACTACCAGGGTTTATATTACCAAGCAATATCGAAGAGTGTCAAAGCTCTTGGCTTCTTGCAAAGGACACGGTCAAAGCAAGCAACCTTTATAGCATTAGGTGGATCAATTGGGATAAGGGCACCTTAGGAGGAGAGGGACATGTCGAGTTAGGTAGGGGTAGTATGAGATATAGCTTAGTTCTCTCTCTCTCTCTCTCTCTCTCTCTCTCTCTCTCTCTCTCTCTCTCTCTCTCTCTCTCTCTCT
>MU224876.1:160470-200695 GCA_018584345.1 Thuja plicata | reverse complement strand
TTGTGTTGGAGGTGGATATGATGTATATGTATGATTTTGCATATAAGACTAATTGCATGATGTAGGATGAGATGAATGTATAATTATGTATATGGATATGTATGTATATGCATATGTGATGATGATGTAATGTGATCATATAATATGAATGTAAAATGCAATCCAAATATAAAATAAATGTAAAATGGAATCTAAATGATAACTTTTATGAACCTCAATGATAACTAGTAAATTATACTGATTAATTATGATGGTAATGATAATACAATGACATGGAATGAATGTAATGAACCTAAATAATGGTGATGACAATGCAATGAGAAATTATGATAATGATGTAATAAATAAATGCAATTGAAATTACTACAATGTGATATAAGTGATACATATAAGAAACGAACCTAAATGGACAATGATAAATGCAATGATAGTGACTCTTTATGAAATGGTAATAGCACAGTAACTAATTCTAAAAAGATAATGCAAGTTGAGAAAAGAACCTAAATGTTATCTGATGAATGAAACCTAATTCACATGTAGACATGGCACGGACATAAAATGATTTTTTGTGAGATATAGAACATGGTAAGAAGAATGGATAGAAAGAAGTGGGAAATAAATTGGAGCCTTGGGATAGGTAGATGATAGGAAATGATATGAAAATATAATGGTAATTAATAATACAAGGTGGATGGGATTGTTTTGTTGAGATGTGGAGAGAATTCCTATTTTTTGATATTACAAAATGAATTATACACCATACGCTATAGAAGCCAAGATGAAAATGTTCCTTTGTGTTGACTGGACTATCAAACAAAAAAGGTTAAGTTAGTTAATGCATGTTCGTATTTAACCAGGATGGGACCTATACAACATGAAAGTAAGCAGATATTCTAATACACACAATCCCTTGGCAAAGACTTGGTGGGAATATTCAAAGATTAATCCTCGTAATCATGCATACATAACCATGGCTAAACCATAAACATGTGAGATCATGAACTAAAATAGCCAACAAACATGTCATACCACAAAAAATAATGCCCTAATATACACCCATCAAAAAACACCAAGATATAGATATGTCAAGGAGGTGTCAAGTAGATAGAGTCCTAGGACACAAAAGATAAAATGAAGTAAAAAAGACCTCATGAACAAGTGGTCATTCAACCCACATTTCTTTCCACAAATTTTATTACACGGTGATTGATTGATTAATTGTGCCAATTGTGGGAAGGATATATCTTAAGGTCATTGGTTAATGATCGATGACATACGTAGTAATATAGGAAATAGATGTGAGAGTTGATAACCATTGATAATAAATCTTGAGTTTGATTTGATGATAATCATACAGGTGGATGTTTGTGATGTGTGCAGGTCAAAAGCTCAATGTCATGGATTTAAGCTAAATGTACTGGTATGAAATATCAATGTGATGGGATAATAAAAGCTCAGTGTGATGGGATGGTCCTTATTTTGAGCATGGGTATGTTAGAACTCATCATCTCGTGTGGAGAAAAATGGCAGTGGAAAAAGGGACATATGATGAGAATGAATGTGTGGACTCTACGTTGATGTTGCGATATGATTACAAAATAAAGGGAGTTAGAAAGGAATCTCACATGTAGGGGAAAGTGAAAGTAAAATGAAGCAGTGGTATGTGAGTGGGTCAAAATGTGACATGATGAAATGGATACCCAATCCATGATTGGAGGGTTAATGAGTGAATGAAAAGGAATTTATGAGAGGGATAATAAATAGATGAGGGACAAGTAATGTAAGACAAGTGACCAAATAGATGATGGATCGGGGATTACACATGGTTTCTGAGACATTTTTTCACCATGGTACATATCCATAGCATCACCAAAGTGGTTTTACTAATGGATGAATTTATTTCTCTTTACTATTTGTGGATTTTTTGGATTTTTTTAAATTTTTGAGAACTGGGATACCCTAAAGGGATATGCGTGAAAAATCTTAAGATGTATGATATTCATGGGTTTAGTGAGTGGGTCTCCCTCTATTGCAGTAAGCTGGTATGCTTCAGATCCATATTTAGGTATGATGACATAAGGGCCCAACCAGTTAGGCTCTAATTTTCCTTTCTTTTCTCAATCTTGGAGATTATTTTGATTATACATAAGGAAAAGGTCACCCACTTAGAATTCTTGAGGTTTTATCCTCTTATTGCATTATATGTGAAGGTTATTTTGATACACATGAAAATGGTTTAAGGCATTAAGATGCCTCTCATCAAGGAAACAAAGTTCATCGAGGCAGGCAACCTAATATTCTTCTTTTGGTAGTAGATTCCATGATGAAACTCTCAAATATGGGAGTTTTATATCAATTCATAGGACAACCTCAAAACCAAATACTAGGGAATATGGTGTGGCTCTAGTAGGTGTGTGAGTACAAGTGCAGTAACCCAATAAGGAAAGATTTATTTGTAAGATCCAATCACAGCCAACTTCATTAACTGTCTGAACTTAAAAAAAATTGATAACTTTTTTATATGAACCCTCATCTTGAGCATTACCTCATGGGTAATACAGGGTGGAGAAGTGGTGTTGTATTTTGAATTGGTAGAATAGTTCTTAGACATCCTTATTCTTAAAATGTCTTCCATCGTCTATGACAATTCATTGAGGGATGCCATAACAAAAAATGACGTAATTTAGTATAAATTTGGAGATCTTTTTTATAGTGATATAGGTCAAGAGGACATCCTCAACCCATTTGGTGAAGTACTTAATAGAAGTAATGATGACGAACATTGGAAGATGGAGGGTGTATTTTTCTAATGAGATCAAGCGCCCATTGAGAGAAGGTCCAGGGAGCGGAGATCCAATGGTGGCTATGGCATCATCAACTTTATTGTTTGATCGAGGGATTTTCTCAAGTTGTATCTTTGTAAAGTGTTACTTTAAATCCTCTACCATGTATCTGTAGGGGATCAATTTTTCATTCTTTGTATGATACTCATTATTAACCTGTTTGATTACTAGTTGAGAGTCACCATAAACTCATATACTAGTGATTTTCTATGGGATAGCAATACAAAGTCTTGTAGTTAAAGCCTCATATTTTCAAATATTTTTGGTACAATCAAAGGATAGCTTTTATGATTTTGGTATGTATTCCCCTTGTGGGGTGGTAAATAATATTCCTATCCATGACCCTTTCTTTGTATACGAGTCATCAAAATATATTTTCTATTGTGTACTGGGAGTGATTGTTATAATGACATTATTGAGGAATCTTGTGCTAAGGGGATGATCACCTAGTATAGGAGCTTCTTCTAGTTGATCTACGATGACTTGTCATTTTATAGATTTTTGATCCATGTATTCAATGTCAAATTCACTCAAGATCATAACCCATTTTTTTGTTACTCCAATGAGAGTTTCCTTAGACATCAAGTACTTTAATGGTTCAATCTTTAAAATGAGCTTGGTTTTATGATTGATCATATAATGACAGAGATTGTGTGTTGAAAATGACTACAAGACATGCTTATTCTATAGGGGTGTAATTAAGCGCATATATGACTAGAGTGTGACTAGTGTTGTATATTGTTCTTTCTTTTCCATCATCCTCTAATTGTATCAAAAGTTCCCCCAATGTAATATTTGTTGCTGATATACATAAAAGAAGAGACCTCTTACCTCTATATGGTTTATAAACACTAGTGGTGATGCAAGGTAGGCCTTAAGATGATCAAAATCCTTTTGACACAAATAATGCCAATAAAACTTGGCATCTTTCCATAGGAGGTGTGCAAATTATTGGAAATTCTCTACAAGTTGAGTGAGAAGTGATGGATTGACTGGAGTTTACTCTAGAGACATGTTGGAAATATATTTTTGAGCTTGGTTGGTTACGTAGTCTTTGAATGTGATGAGTAGCAGTAGTAACAACAACAACAATAGTAATAATATGCACATGGGAGAGAAGAGTGAGGATTGTCCTCCTGGGTTTAGATTCCATCCCACTAATGAGGAGTTTGTTACTTATTATCTAACACAAAAGATTTTGGATGGTAGTTTTTCTGGACGTGCAATCACAGAGGTGGATTTGAACAAGTGTGATCATTGGTATCTCCCAGGTACATCAATCAACACCTCATATATAATAGATATAATTCTTTGTTATTGCCATCAAAATTATTGTTTTGAATAATTATTCATAAGAATGTGTGTGTTTTAAATTATGTTTGGGATTTTTGTTCCATATTCTGTGAAGTTATAATCAAGAGAATGGAGTACCAACTAAGAATTAGGTCAAACACATTGGGTTTATTGAGATCATGCCATTAGTACAAAACTTTGGTGAGATTGATTTGTTTGCATGGTAGATGTATTAACTGAATGCAATTCTTCAATATCACCATTTGGCTTGGAACAACAAATAAGATTGAATTAGGTTGAATTACAACTGAGTTATTCAGCTAGAATTGAGTTTGGTTTGTTTTGGGTTCCAACTTGGGATTTTTTTATGTTGGTTTTATTATTTTTGAGAATAAAGCCCAACACAAATGGAGGATACAGTTTTGATGTTTCTAATTGTTCAAAAACTATTTATGAGTACTTGTTGTGAAGGAAGGAGTGAAGTTAGATAATGCTAAGGAAAACTAAGGCACTCATTATAAAATTTTCCTGTCATTATATTGAGGAAATGTTGGAATAAAAAAAATTTAATTGTAGACCATAATATAATTAGCAGAGAAAGATGAGTTATAACAAACCTAAAACCATATATACATGGTGCAGGTATGAAAAGGGATGTTAGAAAGTATGATTTATTTTTTTCTTTCAAAGTTTGTGTTTGATGAGAGTGGTTGAGAGTAGAGGGATTTTTACAAGGGCATAACTTTAGATTAATCCAACTTAATATGTATGTATGGATTTGTCTTACTTGGTCTCCTGCAAATAAGAAAAAACAAAACCTACCTTTTAAAATTTATAAAAGAAGTTCTTGGAATTTTATTACCATGCTTTATAGAATACTATATAATTTGAGTTTAATGTAGTGTATGGTGTGAACAGGGAAGGATGAGATGTGAGAGAAAGAGTGGAACTTCTTCAGCCTGAGGGACAAAAAGTATCCAATAGGTCTTTGAACTAACAGAGCCACAAAGGCCGGGTACTAGAAAACAACAAGAAAAGATAGGGAGATTTTCAATTCAAGAACCTCTGCACTTGTGGGAATGAAGAAGACCTTGGTTTTCTACAAGGGAAGGGCCCCAAAAGGAGAGAAAACTGCAACTAGGTCATACATGAATATCGCCTAGAGGAAAAATTCTCATACCACCACCTTCCCAAAAACTGCAAGGTAACTTAGACATGAATCAATAGAAGAATATATATATATATTTAGAGGAAAACCCCAAATAGTGTATAATTCAATTTAGGAAAGGTATAATTCAATTCAATAAAAGTATTAATATTTATTATGAAAGAAATATAAAAGTGAAAGATGATAAATTATTCAAGAGATTACAACAACTTCTTATCAAATGATCATAGATCCGTGTATGATAATGAATGAATTACAATTGTCTCATTATATAAAAATATCAGATACATCCGAAAAACTTATCATAAAAAAACTCATATTATTAGAAATAAAACAAGAAGCTAAAAACATAAAATTACTAAATATTACAACACACTAGTCGACACGAAGAAAGCACATAGTTTGCAAATAAGAATGAGGACGACTATTGAATCCCAAGTAGACTGATATGAAATTACAATAAAACATAAATGTTATATAAGTTTGGCTTTATTTTTGTAAAAAATATATGGAAGGAAACATATCTTCAAGCTCAGTGATGCAATGTTTAAGATACCACAGCTAGGTCAAATATTCAACTTGCTTTGTGAAGATTCAAGTTTATATTTTTCTCAGGTTATTGTTGTGAACTTTGTAACTAACTAGTCTTATGGGGTGTGCAGAATGAATGGGTGGTGTGCAGGATCTTTCAGAAGAATGCAGGAGGTAAGAAGATGAGCATAATAGGTCTGATGAACAGAAACTCATGTCTTGATATGCCTGGATCTTCATCTTTTCCATCACTGCTTGAATCCGCATACGATGCAACAAATGAACTGAAAGATCAAGGGACACCCACTGGTTCTATAGAAAATGAGATAGGTACTTCTGCAAAGGTTGATCGCATGTCCTTCTTCTCCTCAACAATGGACTACAACATCAACAACAATAGTCTCTATAATTTCATGGGGCATCCTCAAATGCAGTAGTAAGGCACTAATAATTCTGATTTTGACCAACATCCGGATGGATGTAGAAGTCATGGGAAACAAGCGTATGACATAAGGTATTTTGAAGGTTCAAAGACATATTATTGGCATAACCTTTGTCAGCATAAATGTAGCCTGCACAAACAAGCAAATTCATTTAACTAGTGTTGAATAAGGAAACCCTTATATATATTTGTTGCATTTGGATCTTGTTATGATTCAAGATACTATTTATGTATTTTTCTACATAGGTCGTCCCTTCGGTTAATTATGTCACTATAAAGTGGACAATGTCATCCATATAAAATAGGCAAAATGAAAGCCAGTTGTATTGTGTTACTGACTCTAGGTGTTATGTAAGGGAGTTCATGGTTATTGACTGGGTAGCTAACTTAGCAGAAGCATTTAGACCTAGTAAAATAATAGGAGCATTTAGAACAAGAAAGAAAAAACTTTATTCAAAAGCCGAGATAGGAAAAATTTGGCCCGAATGTCGAGACTAAAATCTGCTCCAATTAGGGTTCCCCAGTGACGCGCATCCATAACTAAATTTAATTAGCAAAATCTTACATTATCATATCTAAGGTTGCAAATAAAAAGAAATGAATGCTTAACATTATCCATTAGAAAAGTTTAATACAAAACCCTACCTCAATTTGGCTCTGAATGACTCCGTGCTCCTTTGATCTTGTAATGAACTTAACATCCAAATGAAAACCTGACTTCACGCTTCTTTCCTCCCGCGATGGACTTCACATCAAAATGATTTGGTTTTCACTTTTTTCCATGTAATGTCCGTCGAAGTCACAATTCTGACTATATACTTAAGCATTGTCAGAATTGCGACTTTGTCAGGGAGAATTACAAAAAAAACCCAAATTCACCAAAAAAATTATCCTTCGTCAAAAGTTGTCGTCGAAAAACAACACCAAATGTATTAGTGCCATACATGGCAATCGAGACACCTGTAGATATAAATAAGGAGAAGGTTGAAGAATCTAAGGCCACCGAGACTGAACAAGAAAAGGATACTGAGTTGGAACCCCCAACTGACACTGGTGGTCAAAAACAAGATATACCACCTACCAACACAACAACTGATCAGAATATACAAAAGATACATCACACTCAAAGTGAAATGAAACATGTATCACATCTTAAGGAAAAGAATAAAGAGAAACAGAAGGATGAAGAGAAAGAAGATAAACCGCAAGTAGAAGTAAAAGCAGAAGAAAGCATAGCCGATACACATATCGAGTCACCAGATGCAACTAAGGCATCACATTCCAAACACTCTACTGGAAAGAGCAAGTTGATTGAGAAGAAGAAGAAGAAGAAGAAGAAGAAGAAGAAGAACATAAAGAGGAAGATAATTACTGATTTGAGAAATCCTATCATCATACTGAAAGGCGACCCTGATATGATGAAGCCTAAAGAATTGGATATATATGCTAAGATAGTAGCTCAAAAGGTTGAACAAGAGAAGTTATTGGCAAAGAAAATGAATTAGAAAATGTGAAGGAAATTTTCCAGGACATTGTTCCTGAAGCTACAGTTGATTAATCTTAACCCCTACTAGACCAAGTTAGTGATTTAGCCCAACAAATTAAAGGAACAAACAAGGATATGACTGAATACATGTTGAAGATTCACAAGGAGAATATGGAGAAGAAGTTGATGGAAGATTTGTTGAAAGCAATTGATATAGAGAAGGCAACTCTTTCTGAGTTATGTTCTAAAGTTGAAGCTCAATTGACATCCATCATTTCATTATTTCAAAAGTTGTGTATTCTTTCAAACTTAACTATTGAAATCAAGAAGAAGGAAGAAGACATTGAAAAAGAGCTGACTAAGAAGCTTAAGGAATTAACTAACGAGCCTTGAGAATTCCAGACTTACTAGTCTATGATTTAAGAACTCTTGGGAGTTCAAATTTCATTGAGATAAGAGGAGAATAAGCTTAGATTGGAATTACTTGAACTGCAAGCATTGCTAATTCTCCACATCCAATCTATGCAGATACACTTGAAGAAAACCAAAGAACTAGCAATTTTTCCAGATGGCAACACACTAGACACTCTAGTTGGCTTATCTATAGATATCATAGAGCACATTGTTATACTTCTGAATCTCCAAGACACATAGGATACTATACTTTCAAGTGTACAATAGAGGTATAAGCATATATTTTATTAATATGTTTTACTTTTGGCACTTTTTGTCAAAAAAGGGGGATAGATATCTTAGTCAGAAAACTCAAAAAAAAGTGAGATAGATATACATGTGAAAAAAAGTATATATGTGGAAAAGAAAAAAGATGTGTATAGGGAGTAACATCCGAGGGGGAATTACAAATTTTGATGACTTTGCAGTTTTTGTCAAAAATGCCCAACTAATGTCAAAGGGGGAGATTGTTATCTCTACAAGATATTTTATTGTCATTAGTTTAGTCAAAGTCATGCGGTTAAGGAGAATCAGTTGGTGAAAAGAGATAGTCAAGTATAAGGCTAGTCGATAAAGTGCATCGAGCCAGTCGGTAAAGTAATAGAGTTAAAGACAGAGTACCAAACACCTACAGTTACCAAGTGACATATAACGCCCCACCAGGGAACCTAAGAGAGATTAACCTAAAACATGTTACTAAGTTTGCAGAACATTTTTTTAAGAGTTTACAATTGATAAAGAATTAACAATGCAGAAGCAATATAATATAAGATAATACATACTCATAAATGCAACTCATTTATAGATTATAAATCTTGAGGATTCCATGACATAGAATTATGTAAGTTAACTAATCTACTAAATACAATAAACAATATACAATCTTCATATAATGCAAATGAATAACAAGAACATCATCTCATAAATGAAACCTAGATACAACTGATATCATAAGGTATACATAACAAACCAACATACACTGCACAAGTCACAGGGTATGTAATAAAACCCAATATGAAGTACAATACAATAATCCAAGAATGTCTCAACTGATACAAGTTTACCACATAAGAAAAATAAGAGAAAGTTCCCAGCAATGAAGAACAAGAAGGTACAATTGCAACAAGGATCATCCTAGCATAAAGTCATGAACGTTGAATCTCAATGGTAATAAGAATCACTACCACCTGACCACATGAAACTAAAGGTCCACCCACCGTACTGAGGAGATAACAAAATGCCCACACACACTGGAAACAAAAAAACAAGCAAGACTAATGGAAAGGTACACCGGATAAAAAGGTAACAAGAGGATACCAAGGTTTAAAGCATGAAAGATTAAGAGACAAAGAAAGTGTAACAAATACTCACGTAGGAACATAGAGCACATATAGGGAAGTGTCATCATATAAGTCTACCCTTGAGTTACCCTAGCAGCCCCTCTGGACCCTGGCCCCCAAGTGACTCTATGCGGCTCAATAACCCTTTCATACAAACAAGGATTCTAATTATGCAAGACCTTGATCAAGCACCTTCTCCCACTCCCATCCTTAGCATGTACTAGCACTCAAGGCACAGGCAAGGAACAGATTTATCTTATTAATATTTTATATCAATTAATTTCATTAAGTTATCACTTATTAGATCACTTACAATGAGTTACCCTAGTAGACTCTTAGGGCCCCAGCCCCCATTGCAAGCCACTTCCCCTCTATGCTCCTAGATAACGTACCCTAATGCTCCCATCCACAAGACCAAAAGAAGATAAAGCCAAAACCATAAAAGACTTATCATAAATAATTAAATCATGAAAGTCATCTATGAAAATGTTGGATCATAACAAAGAATAATACATCCTATACAAGGATCCAAATTGTCCATCCCATAATGGACATCTCAATAAGTCATCCATCCCATAATGGATATCTGAATAAACGATTACCAAATTCTCTAAATCTCATATCACAAAAACAATGATCATCAATAAAATCAAAATCATCTCTCTACAACATGGAGTAAATCATAAAAAAAAATACCATCGCTCAAAACATTGAACAACCATAGTAGAAGTTACAAGGTGACCAAGTGAACAAATCACAACTCAACACAATACTAGTTGTCACCTCTTATGGTAAAATAACATAAAGATCAAGGACTCAAGGAACACATGACATCTATAACATATGTACCCAAAAAATTACATGAATCAATCGTGACATAAATAGGTTATGAACTTTCCACAATATGAAACCCAAAGAGCAAAAAGGCATAAAATCATAAGATAGTACAAGTCTGGAGACAAAACCCACCTAGGGTAACAACCTACCCACATTGACACTTAACAACCCTGGGATCACATGAGAGAAGGAATGCATGAATTTTACATATTATTTAACTCCATTTATATAACATCATTATATTTATTAAAATACTCTTAAGTCATAAATGACGTAGTTAATAACATAAAGTATGCACATGGAATATATATGGTGTTTTAGTGAATCTCTATGATCTTTAAAATTAAATCATAAATTGATCATACTAGTCATATTAATTATTTAATAATTTTCAAATTGACTAATTTTTTTATTAATAATACTTATTAACAATTTTAACTTTATAACAGTCAGTTTTTGTGTATTTCCTCTATGCACATCAGTCGGTAATTTGAACGGTATAATCTCATATCAAATGATACGGATCTAAAACTTATATCAATGAAAAGGTAATTTAATTTAACATATTTTTCTTTCTTTTCAGTCCTAAAGATAAGGTCATTTAAATGGTGTAAAAAGTAAATCTTTGTAACAGCCCTGTTCGGGATTGAAGGTTACTAGTATGGTAAAAAGACCATAACTTTGTTTTGAACCATTGGATTGTCATAAAAATCGGGGAACATATTCATAACATTATTAATTAAAATCTTACCAAAGAGATTTTACTAATTATGTAATTATAAAAAGTTATGGATGAATGTTTGTCATACTCCGATTGAAAAATCAAGCTCAAATATGCCTAATTTTATTATAACAGCCAATATTGGACTATTTTTTGTAGAAAGGAACCCTATTTGATTTTGATATATGTTAAATAAAACCAAAATGGGTATCTTAAAGTGTCTTTATATTTTTAAGGTGACATCTATAATGAAAATTATTCCCTACCCTTACTCTTCACAACCCTAATCCAAAAACGTATGTTTTCAAACCCATATCCTTACATACAAGTATCTATAATACACATAGTTCATAATAAAGGATTCCTCCATAAATTTGAAACTTATGAAACTAAATTTGTACAATTTGGTAAAACCTTAATGAATATACAACAAAAATGTATCATTTTTAAATCATTCTCTCCTAGGGTTTCCATACAAATTCTCACAAAATACCAGACATGTCATAAACATAACTCACAAGAACACCCTAATCATCTATATAAATTTTTAGAAATCAAAAGAATATTAAATTAAAATCAAATCACAATTAAGCAATCATGGAGAAAACAATCTTTCAAACAAAAAGATTCAGAAACTTCTACCTTGAAAATGCTAGGTAGACTTGCCAAGAAGAAGAAGAAGAAGAAGAACCAAAAAGCAGACTTCACTCCCAAGCTTTAAAAATATATTCTTTCACTTAAACATCTCCCTGCAAAACTTGTAACATGTCTCCTAAAACTTGTGTTCTGAAAAATCTTCGTCCTCCCTTCAAATGGCAAAAATCCTCTAATAAAATTTAAAAAAAAAACTATTCAACTAGAGTTTCTAGGACAACTTCCTAAAAAACTTAACCATGAAAAAAGATAAAAGAATTGTTTACTTTATTTTTTCTTCTCATTTTTTTAAATAAAATCTATTTACTTATTTATTTATTTTTAAAAGAAAGAAATACATAATTTCCTTTCTCTTTCTTCTTTTAATATTAAATAAATAAATAGTATTTATTTATTTATTTTCTTTTCCCATATATATATATATAATTTCTTTCTTTTCTTTTCTTTTTTGTTTTTAATTAAATAATTAAATCTCCACAAAACTCAATTTTTAATTAGAATTAAAATTTAATTTTTTATTATTATTATTATTATTATTATTATTATTATTATTATTATTTAAATGCAATTACATTGCATATTATTATTTTTAATTAGGAATAATATTTGTAGCATATTAATACCATGTAAATTGATAATAAAATATCAATTCATTAATTATTGATTTTTGGATTTAATAATTAATTAAATCATATATTCCCAAAATTAGACCTTTTAATTAAGTCTTTTTTAATTAACATGAGTATTTAATTAATTTTCATTAATTAAATAATATCATTCTCCAAATTTAATAAGATTTAATTATCTAATTAAGTAATTAATTTAATAAATCACTCAACCAACTAATACAGAAATCGCATCAATCACATGACAAGACAACATGACGACAAAACCGACTAAAACCAAAAATATCACAAACAAACACAAAAGAAAAGGTTCACGAATGATGTCACCTTGACGAATAAGGAAGGTAGGAAATAAGATACTTGTCTACTGTTTCAGGACAATAATGGCTTAAGTTGGGATTTGGACCTATATGTTATCTCCCCTCTCTTACCATTGAGATATGGCGATAAGGCACACTCATCCTGACAATTCAGGGAAGTCGATGCCCAGTACCTACAAACCTGTATCATAAAGTCGAGCATGTACATAATGTATATATAACAGACAATGATAGGGATCAGTCAAACGTGTGGATCTCGCAATGCAAGTAACTACGTCTCTATCCTCTACCATATTAGGCACATCATATAGAAATATAAGATAAACATGCCACACAGTAATGTAAAAGATATATGCCAACCATACACATGCAAGTATGTGGTGAGTAAAATCATTCTAACATATGCATAATCATCATGAAAATAACCAAAATATTCTGGCATCATTATTGAAAGTAAATTTATGGGTGGGCACTACATGACACGCTACACCGAGCGCATGTGTAGTACATCGAGTTGATAGTACACTGAGTGATGAAGATCATTTAACCGAGTATTGAGGAGTTACTCAACTGAGTTAGACAATTAATTCAAAACATGATCATATCACATTTAATAATTTTCAGAACATTAATTAAGAGTCTACAAGCATTTATATCAGTTTGTTACATAATCAACGATTTAAATAATTCAGAGTGAAAATATAAGGCATAGATCAAACGACAAAGAGAAAGTTTGTTACTTCCAAGAAAAACAACAAGTACCAAGGAAAAAGTGACATGGTCACCGAACTAGAAAGAAGATCTAACAGTCAAAAGAAATTCACAGCGTACCTAACACATAAGATTAAGAGGGATGATCTCAACTATATTTTGGATGAAATTGATAGTTCAAAAACACATAGAAGGAGACAAAGAGTAGAGAATTGAAGTTGTTATTATTTTTGCTGAGAAAGTTAAAGAAGATATTGAAGAACAAGAGCAGAGCAGGGAGCACCGAGCATAAATTTAGTTACAGTAGAGAAGAACAGTGTTACATTTTGAGATTGAGGTAACACAATCAGAGCACATAGAGTCTGATTAGCATTTACATTTGATGCACTTATTACAGACATTGTTTTAGTTATTTGATACTATTGTATTGAGAGATTTAAATCCTAATACTGGGTAGATCTTAACCAATCTTATATTTGTAAATCCTTTAACAGGGTACATCTCTAAGTGTAGAGATTGTAAAAATCATGTAAATGGGTAGACCTAACAAGCCTTTTTATACTCTTAACCGGGTAAGCTATCGGAAATAGGTAAACTTTGTATCTCTAATCGAGCACCCTTTATACTGTAATTAGTGAAGGTTGTGGGTGTCATCCCCACTGCAGTTTTGTCCTCTAACCAAGGATTTTTGTGTTACCCAAATTATGGTGCTATGAGTTCTATTGTTTAATGTTTGATTTTATGGTTTTATAATTTTTATATTACTTTCATTTCAAATTTATGAACTCGGTAATCAGTAAACATCAGTATATGGTTTAATCAGTGAATGTGGTTAGAAATTTTTTAGTGGTACTGATTCACCCCTCCCCTCTTAGTCCCAACTTTCCATAGTTATTCCAACATTAGCCTCAAGAGGTATTTAATTATAGTGGATCGGAAGGAGCTGACTTTACTCTTGTTTCCACTTGGGTCGTTCCTTCTCACCAGCTTTGCTAAAGCTCTCAGGAGGTAGGTCCTCTAAAAAAGAAATAATGGATTTCTCTTGAACCCAAGATGCACAAAGGAAAGGGGATAGGATACGCCCATTCAACCTTTTGGGATTGAAACAAAAATGTGCCTAATGCACCAAACACTTCAAAAAGAGTTCATTGACCAATTAGAAAGAAAATGGAACCAAAATAACACAAATTATGGTTATTTTCCTTCCTAATTAAAACTATATAAAAAATATTGTTCATTAACTCGTTAAGAAAGGAAATTTGATGAAAATAACACAATTTATTTTTATTTCCCTTCCTAATTAAAATTATGTGAAAATTGTAGGGTTCTTTGATCCACCTAATTAATCTAAGTGAAAATTGTTGGGTTCTTTGATCCACCTAATTAGACTATGTACAATTTGTTGTTCATTTATCCCCCTAATTAGGCTATGTGCAATTTGTTGTTCATTTATCCTCCTAATTAGGCTAGATGCAATTTGTTGTTCATTTTAAAAACCAATAAAAATTTGATTTGTTGCATGTCTAAAATAAGAATTCCTACATGTATCATAATTTAGACTCTCAAATGCACAAATCTTGTTCCTCTTCTTGGAAAACACGTTAAAAACAAGAAAAAATTAGAATTGCATTTTCACGATAGGTTCATGCAAAATATAGATTATAAAATTAGGCATTAGAACATAGACATGAAATGGTCAACCAAAAAACCATAAAATTCATGCAAAGTAAAATCTCTAATCTACCATTAAAGCCATTGAAGAAAAGTGCATAAAAACATGAGCATCAAGCTAGAAACACCCCCTTAATGCAGCTCCAATGTCTTCCTTTCTTCTCAAAATGAATTGATGTAGCTCTTGAATTGACAAATGCATTCATAATTCATGAAAGCAAATGAACATAATGATGACAAGAATACTTAGAATGCGGTTAGCAAATCAATGGTAATTGAAGGCAATTTATAGGATTTCAATGAGAAACCCAAAATTGAAAATAGATATGCAAAAGGGAATTTGTCATAAACTAGCAATCGCACGCTTTTTGCATGCGATAGTGAGCCTATAGGAGATTTGATTTTCCAAATTAGTTTGAAATTTTGATGAAGAAAAATATATAAATAAATATAGAGTCATTATTTTACTGATATCCCATAAATGAAGCTTAAAGTCGTAGTATGTTAATGAATTAATTTTTGATTTGTTCTAAGATAAAAAGTAAAATAAATATTCCTTTTAGTATAATAATTTATTACTTTAAAATACATATTTTCAAAATAATTTATTTTAAATTATTAATCTTAGCATCAATATTAAACTAAATTATATTTTATGATATATGTAAAATAAATAAGAATAACAAAAAAATCAATCATATATAATTATATTAAATTGAAAATTAAAATAAATTATAGCAACTATTATTACTATATACCATAGAGCTATGTAAATAATTTTTAATTATAGATATAACAAACAAAGACAGTTTAAAAATTTATAGAAACATATTTCTATTATAAATCCTTGAAAATTAGAAGTTTCCTTCTTTATCATATTTTCTTTCTAAAAAAAATATTTTTTAATGCAAAGATATGTTTCTATTATAATTTTTAAAATGTATTATGCAATCATTTATTTAAAAACTTGTCATCAAAAAGAAACATTTCTATTATTAATTGTTAAATTCTTAATGAAAAGATTTGTTTTTTTTCTTTGGAAGGATATGTCTTATTATAAATTTCAAAAACTTATCATACAATCATTCGTTTTAAATCTTATTATATAAAAGAGACATGTTTAATCCTAAATACTTTTTATAAAAAAAGTTTCATTTTTATCATATTTTCTTTCTAATAAGAAGGTTTGTTTTTTATTGCAAGGATATATTTCTATTATAAATTTAAAAGCTTATCATACAAAAGACATGGTTTTCATAAATCCTTAAAAATCAAAAGTTTTTTTTATTTTTTCTTTATTGCTACTATATATTTCTATTATAAATTTTAAAATCAGCTTCAAAGCATAATACTATTTGTTGATTTATTTAAAATTTTCAAACATTTCACCTTAAATTAATTTCTAATAATTATTCTTTCTAATTTTTAAACAAATTTCATTTTAATTATAATATTTTTATTTTTTAATTAAAGTGATTCACAAATTGCATATTTGATTCCATTCTCTGCAATTAACAGAGTGATTTTCAATATTAGGGATCTATGCATCAAGGATAAGCTTAGCATTCAAATTATAATGAGATTACAACCATCAGACACCGAATAAAAGAAAAAATGACAAAGTAACATGCATCAATGTCTGAAAAATATCACTGCCTCTTGAGCTCCTAGAAAAATTGGAACAATATAACTCCAATATTAGTGTTACCAGTTTCTTCTCAAGAAAAATAATATTAATAATGTGAATGGTAAAGGCAAGTATTTGAGGCATAGGTTGAGAAGATAAAGTGTGAGAGATAAAGTAAGGGTACACACTATCCTAACATTGATTCTACGGTCCGTTAATGGGCATGGGAGGGTGCAACCTCTTGCAGATGAAAATAGGCCTAGTGTTTGGCAAACTCCCTCCCCTGGATGGGTCAAAATCAATTTTGACGGTGCTTCACGTGGTAATCCAGGAGTTTCAGGTATAGGATTTGTAACACATGATGAGGAGGGAGAAGTTCTGGCTCTGGGAGCTAAACGGTTGAGAGATGAAACTAACAACGAGGCTAAGTGTCTGGCAGCAATAAAGGCAATCCTGATGGCGAGAACACTAGGGGTAAGGAAGCTTCACATGGAAGGTGATTCACTCCTAGTTATGAATGACATAGCCAAAGGATAGATGGATGCTTGGTACTTGAACAAACATATTAGAAGGAATCAGGACCTGATTGATGAATTTGAAGATTTTAAAGTCTCACATGTACTAAAGGCAACAAATGGTATGGAAGATAGACTTTCAAATGTGGGTGTCGATGGATCTTTAGAAAATAAATTTGAACTTTTTGAAGATTTTAGGATCTGTCCTTAATGGTGTATATTAATACTAAAAGGTGATGTAAAGTATTAGAGGGCAATCGACCGTAGAGAAGACTCAAGGTATGGACCCCATGGATGGGGAATAGCAGATCTTTGCATAAGCCTAAGCGCACGTGGAGCTGGCAACTTATGTAAATAGAGGTGAAATGATGATGCCTTACGTTTCCCAAGGATATCGTCACAAGCGAGGGAAAAGGTGGTACAAAGTGGTGTTAATGTGAAGGTAAGGCACTTGATGGATTGATGATGACATTGGTAGAAGTGATTCTAGAGGCTTCAGATGTCTTTTAAACTAGGAAAGGTGGAGGAAAACAACATTGTCACTAAAAATTGAGAAGCAGCAAGGCAGAGAGAAATGGAGGCAAATTTCTCACTCGGCACGCAGGGGCAAATTCTGGCGTTCGTTGGCCCCATCACGGTGAAAAGACTGGGTAATGTTTTCAAACAAGATGGGAGGAATTCTGGGCGAAGATCTACAATATTTTGGGGGAACAATATCTCCAACAGTGGTGGAGACCCCGCACAAACCTAGACATCTCATCGTTATTCCTAGCCATGGGGATTATGGTGGCAGCTTCAAAGGATGAGGTGAGAGCGGTGGTGAAGCAATGCATGTCCATCAAATAAATCAAAGGGATAGAGGAGGTTTTAAAGAGGAAGGAGGTTGGTGTGGGTTTACATATGGGAAATGGCCTCATACGCATGGTAGGTCACGGGTGTCAAGAGTTGCAGTCTTGGTAATTTGGTCCTCTGTTAGCTCGGAAGATGTCCATCTGGCTCGAGCCCAATGTGGTTGGGTTGCGTTGGTGGCACTGTTGGAATAGTGAAAAAAGATGGCGCAGGAAGGTGGTAGGGGTTTTGGGAGGAAGCACAAATGCACACCCATTAAATCAAGTGTGGAGTTGGGGGAGGGTGGGAGACCACATGTTCGAAGACAAATTAGTGTCGCGTGGCTAGGAAAAATCAGCATGGCAGGGCATAGAGGCGGTTGAGTGGGCAGCGGTATGAGTGGTGCCTCCCCATGAGCAGGAAGGGTGAGGACAGCTGGGGGAAGGATGGTGATAATGCGGGAGGTACTGGCAGTGGTGGATTGGGTCTAGACTGAGCTGACGGGTTGGTGGAAGACAAAGGAGCCTTTCAAAACTTCTTGAAGGCGGATGCGATAGCCTAGTTTAATGAAGGGTTGAGTCTTTTGGTTTTTTGGTTTTTTGAATAGATGATATTTAAATATGCATAGGGTTGTCTCCAATCATAATATATAGGGACATATAGGAGTTTGATGAAGATTTTTTTTTATGGATGCAATCTTTCATAGCCAAAGTTGGCGATATGTATCTTCCTTCTAATATTAATAAAATACTATATTATTGATAAAAAAACATTGATTCTACAACCTTCTCTTAGAAATAAATGTTAAAGTGAAAAACTAAAATAGCACAACTTGCATTGGAATGACAATTTAAATCTAAAGAGTAGAAATGGAGAAAGAAACTTGTATTCCTATTGTTTGCACCTCTGACCAACTGATTTAGAAACACAAATAATAAAGATGATAATGATAGAAAATAAAAAAAGATTTATAGAGAAAATAATGTACAAGTATAATTGCCAAAACAAAAAAAAATTGTAATCATCTAATTTAGAATCCCAAAAATGCTTTTACCAGATGATCTTGTAACGCTGAACTATACCTAAATGAATTCACTAATTCATAATTTTTATTAGAAAAACCCTAATAAAACTCCAAAATGAGCTTACTTGTAATCTAAACCCATTTCTCATCAGCTTTTACTTTGTATGAAGCCCAATTTCAAAACATTCTTCACAATGTGCAATCAAAAATTATATACATTCTCCTGAGGTCCACCATTGACCTCAAGACTCGTGAAATAACCATGAAATCAAATTAAACCTGATTCAACATAAAAATAGGTTTAGTGATAAGATGAAATTGAAAACCAAACATCACAATACCATACCTCCATTATTCTCTCGTTTTGGATTTCTCCTGCCATCTGAATTTCTCTTTTCCCCACTTGTTTGCGATATGAAGTGCTTCAATTTATATTATAAATTTTTTTCACACGCACGAAAAAAATGATAGAAGATACTAAAAAACAGTATGGGGTTTGAAGAAAAATCAGGGATAATGGAAACAAAACAAGGAAACTTTCCAAAGTAACATGGATTGTTGGTTTCCATTCTTGAAAAATTAAAATCCACGACAGAAGGTTGACAATTATCCTGCAGGAAAAAACATTTCCGGGACCAAAGCTCCCACACAAAGCCTATCGGCTTAATTATGACAAGTTATGACAATTGGAGTGTATAAATGGAAAATTGTCGTAATTAAAGAGTTGGATTTGGAAGAATGTCATATTATGAAAAATTATGACAATTGTAAGAGATGAATTTTGGAAAGCACAAATTAAGGGAATTTGTAAGGGAAAGGTCATGGATAAATTAATGGGAAAATGGGAAGGGAAGGCGGTGGCTAGAAAATAGGAGATGAAGCTAATTAGTAGGAAAATGGATGCACAAATTAAGGGGAAATGAAAGAGTGGGGATTTTGAATTTAAAAACTCATTTATTCCCACCAAACTAGTAAATTAAAAATTATAAAGTTCCATAATAGACAATTAGCCAATTAATTAATTGCGGAGACTTAGGAAAGAGAATGAATAAAGTATTATTTATTCATCAAGGCATAGGATTAGGGATAAATCATGGGTCATTTACCCCTAAAAAGGACAAATTAGTGGATTTTTGATCGAATTGATGATATTGATAGGAAATTAAGCCAAATTTGATGATTTGACAATGATTTTGAAAAACATTTTGTTTTGATAATTTTGAAAATAGGGCTCATAATGATAAAATGGATAAAACCGATTCTGGATGTCTATAAACTGATTTTGATGACATTGATAAGATGATAAAATGATTTTGAAAGACTTGAAATGGTTTTGAAATGATTGAATTGGTCAACTAGTTAGGGTTATGATGCAAAATCAGAGAAATGTTAGCAACTTATGGCATTAAAGAATGACACAATATTAGAGAAAAATATATGTTAAAAAAGGGGGCACATAGGCGTTGAACCATTTTTTTAGTATCTACAATATTTATCAAATTTTGGTATTTCAAAGTTTAGGGGTAAATGGTGTATTGTGATTGACTGATAAAATGGATAAGGATACATGTCTTTAAATGAGAATTCATTCTTTTGTCCTCTATTTTGTATACTGAGGATGAGATCTCAATTTATTGACTTTTTGTGCAAGAGTAAGTGTGTTATGTGATGTGAGGATATGATGTGCATGACGAGCTCTAAATGTCATGTCAGGTGTAGGTAGTGGAATATATTGATAAGCATTAGATTTATTCTTTAGGCCAAATATAGGTGGTGTGAAGAATGTTGTGTTGTATGATGTGGAAAAGGTCATGGAAGAGGTTTGACCCATATTAAGCACTCTAGAATTTATATCATTAGATGTATTGGTAGTAGTATGAGTTCTAGCATGAGAGGTGACAATGACTGTGGCACTAAGAATTTGTTGAATCATCTCTTATGAAAGTTGGAAAGTTTGTGAAGATTGTGAAGGTTGTAAAGTTTGTGAAGTGGAAGGTCTGGTTGTGGATGAGGTGTTTTTTCCCTTAGACAATGTATTGGTGGTGTTTTGGGTTTTGGTGATATTATTAGAGAGTGTGTAGATGTCAAAATCTTATGGTAGGGTAGCTCCATCCTTAACAATAATCATGAAGAATTCTCGTTTGTTGACGCTAATAGCTTTATCCATTGTTTTCATATTATAAAAGTCTTTTAGGAAGGCATCCAAGTGAGGAGACATATCATCTTCGTGTTGACGGGTCTTTGTGACCGTGTCCGCCAACAGAGGTAAGTTGTCACCGGGTACCGGGGTACTGGCCAACTTCGCCTGTAAAGGTTGTCCAGGGAAATGAGATTCCCTGGGCCTCCAAGCACGTGAGAGTCGGCTCTCGATAGTGCGGGGCTCGGTTGGGAGATGTGACTATTTTGTTTGAGGGGGATAGTTAGTTATCTTCAACTCATCTTCTTTGGGGATTTAAGTGGTGGAGTTTCCTGAAAGCGCGCATTCACTTTACAAATAAACTTCAAAAGATAGTGCAGAGTTAGAGAGATTTCATCTACCTATAGTTATACTAAAAATTCAAAACATCAACAATGCTCTAACACACTATGTACTAATACCGAAGAAATATACAACCATCAGTTCATATCTTATTAGTAGCAAAGGAAAGGAGGTCGTTAATCTACTTTAAGTATCAGAACAAAGGACATAAAGAACACAAAGCATAAAATACCGTTAACCCAGAAGATAGAATGCCAACAACATCATTGAGAGAAATATTCCTTCCTCATTAACATCTTTCCCAACAAGCACTGGTGCGTGGTACAATGGTGGCTCCAAGGGAGCATCTAACTACTGAAAGCTTAAAGACTATGGAGCATTGAGCTCTGCAACTAAGAACTGAAAAAGCCAAATTTCTATTAGCTATGGACTGCAAAATCATCAATTTCACCGACCCTTGGAATGAGGTCAGACTTATTATTTATACACATCACTTGACCTAAACCTAACCCTAACTTATTTTACACTTTACAATATAATATATTATCCGGTGGCCGGTACTACCTACACCACGCTACAAAAGACCTTGAGATGGAAAAGGTCTGACATGTCAGAAGAATAAGACAAGAAAAGTGGAGTGGAAGAATCGACCTAGAGAAGAGAGTAAAAAGGAGAGAGAAGAAATTTGATCCCCCAGGGATCGAGGCTACATGCCTCATAAATGGGATGGCGATGCACTATCTCCGATGTGCAAAGTGTAACACTGAAGCAGCACCTCGGGAAGACCGTCTGTCAGAAAACCTCTTGTCAAGCCGATGTGCCTTGTTGCAGCTACCTACCTTCTAACAACCTTTATTAACTTCCCTGAAAGTGACTGATCAACTTTGGGAACTGAGACACGGGTTACTTAAAGAATACAAAAATGTGGGATCCAGAATTCTGGGATCTGAGAACTCGTGTTCTAAAAGAATAAATGAGTACAAAACACATCCTCCGCTGAACATTTCCAAAATCCGGAGGGCCTTATTGCTCCTAATGATTTTTCCCAAGCCTCTAACACTTGGCCTATGCTTTCCTCATCTATACTTTGGATTCTATCCCACCGACTGTAGACAGCCTCTATTGCTTCCTCAACCTCTCCAGCCCCGTTCCATAATTCATCAACCATCTTGATGGCATCATGCGATCAAATCATTATTTTAGACAACCTGGATAACCTACCCTAGTCAAAATCTCCAGCTAGCAGATACAGGGACTCCATCCGCTCATCAAACTTGTTGAGGACATAGTCCTCCATGGTACATGTGCCGGTGGTGAAGGGATTGACTTGCGATACCCTGACCACGAATTCCTTAAACAAACCCAAAGTATATCGGGCTACCGTTATCTTTTCTTTCAAGGTCTTAACCAGTTCCTTGCAAACCTCAATTTTGAAGGCAATTCTGGAGTACTAGACCTAGAGAGAATCATACCATTCGTCTCCCAAAATTCTAGGCTCTATGGTGACTTCTTCGCCAATGTTGCAGATCTCTTCTAATCTGGTCTTCCACTTTTCATACTTTTCCAAATCTTGCTCCCATATATGCGTGGAGCCCCTTGCATGGCTAAGAAAATAGTAAACCCTGTAAAGGTCTGGGAGGAACGCCACCAAGAATTATCTCATTGCGGTCACCTTCTTGGTTGCCCACCTGCTTGGTTGCCCACCCATCCACTCATCAAACTTGCTGAGGACATAGTCCTCCACAGTACATGTGTCGGTGGTGAAGGGATCGACTTGCGATACCCTAACCATGAATGCCTTAAACAAACCCAAAGTATATCAGGCTACCGTTATCTTTTTCTTTCAAGGTCTTAACCAGTTCCTTGCAAACCTCAATTTTGAAGGCAAGTCTGGAGTAACCTGGAGAGAATCATACAATTTGTCTCCCAAAATTATAGGCTCTATGGTGACTTCTTCGCCAATGTTGCGGATCTCTTCTAATCTGGTCTTCCACTTTTCATACTTTTCCAAATCTTGCTCCCATATATGCATAGAGCCCCTTGCATGGCTAAGAACATAGTCAACCCTATAAAGGTCTGAGAGGAACGCTGCCAAGAATTGTCTCATTGCGGTCACCTACTTGGCTGCCCACACATCCACATGGTTTGAATACTCACTCATGGGAAATTAATCCCACCATTATGGTGATGAGATGGAGGAGAGAGAAAGCCACTATGGCTCGTACCAGTGAGGTGCCGAGTTTGAATCATGGCGACTCCATCTCGACGAGCTCATCGTTATGAAGCAAAAATGCATGACAGAGCGCATAGAACTCATGAGTTTAGAAGGATATACAGAACATATACATGCACTAAAATGCAGAGGGTCGAGGGCCAAAATAGATATACACAAGATATACAAAAATATACATCATTTACAAACTAAACAACACCAACACAGGCATAGACGCTGCCCTAAAATAATATACAAAATGCACACTAATCTACAGCTACACAGAGGGCGGACAACCCTCTGGCAGAGCCAACCCACCAATGGGTGGCAGACCAGAAACAAAAAAATGAAAGAAACATGATCCAATCCCGGACAAAACTAAACTAAAAACCAGAAACAAATGAATGAAAGCAGGGACCAAAAGGCCTACCTAGAAATATGAAGAATGGAAAAGAGAAGGCACTAGGATCACTCTGCAATAGCTTCAACCTCCAATGATCACAAACAGTCACCAAAAATCAACTCGTGGTTATCCACTAAGCTCAGAGTAATTCACAGTTAATCGCACTCAAATCACCAAGGAATCGCTCTAAAAAGATCTGAGTGTTTTAATCGCGGTAACAGTAAAAGTGACATGTAATTTTTATTTATACCCAAGGTAAAAAGTAAGTTACCTTCTATCCGCAAACTCTAGAACAGGCAGACCTCCGGACTCTAGGCCCGGGGATTCCGCGCGACCATGTCTTCTCGCGAGAAGAGGACATCATGGCGGAGAATCTCAAAGTTCAAAATCTGGCTCTGGAAAAGATAAAACCAACTCTGGGACTGGGTCCCGAAGACACAAAAGATGAAAGCAAAAGAAAACAAACCTCACGGGAGGGAAAACCCAGAGAAGAAAACAACAAAAACAAAAAGGGATAGAAAACAAGGCAAGAGCAAAAAGCACAAAAGGGGACCCAACATTTTACACATAAAATGTAGGGACGGGTATGCAAGGCATAACAAATGGTGACTATCTGGGGTGAATGCCTTATGTGTTTGAGAATAGGAGAATCTCTGGTTAGCAAAACCAGAACCAATCGTTACTCGGAGCACCCTGTTTGCAAGGCGTGAAGCATTTGAGAAAATCTGGCTCATGCATGATTTAATCCTTGGTCTTTTGTCAGTTGTGAAGTGTGTTATTTGGAAGGAAATCAAGCCGATGACCTTTGGGAGAAGTAGAGAAGAGGCACTAAACATACCGATCCAAAGTTGTCAAGTTTTCTCATTTCTCCCAGATATCGGAGTTTTCATCCCATCTTTCCTTTCCTTGTGATTTTATTATTTTCTGGATGGGAGGGCGGTACTTCTTTCACCATTAAGCTTAAGCTTAGCTAAATTTAACAGTGGTACTTCTTTCACCCTTCTACTCACCTCAATTTGTTGAATGGGGAAGGAAAACTCTAGACCCAAAAAGAGTTCTAAAAGTTCAGACTTGGGCCAACAAACCAGTGTGACCGATCTACCCTCGGTGGGTCTGATTACTTGTTCCTTTTGATTTTGATTTAACTGATTACCAGACTTCCAGGGATAAATTCGATGAAGATTACTCATAGCTTTCCACCAAACTCACAAAATAACTCCAGAGACTGGACCAGTTCCACCGTGCTAACAATAGATTCTAAATTCAACATAAAATGTGGAAGGTGCCATCCCGGAGACTAGATGTTATGCAAAGCATACCAGTCTACAAAAGGGGAGCAGAACATAGGAAACCCGAAAAAAAGAGAGAACAAAACTGAAAGCAAAACAAAAAGAAAGGGGTGGTCCTAGAGGACAACCAGCAAAAATATTTACAAGACAAGGCACCCCAAACGGGGCACTGGGAAAGATATTTACAAGCAAGAAGATTTAAATATAGTACAACTCTGAACAAATCTGCCTCATTCAAAGTAATGTTTGAGAAACTGTCCATTGATGGGCAATGGGATGGGTTCTCTGGTCATGGTATTGCGGTGGTAGGTATTTGCCCCACAAATCTCTGAGATCAAATATGGTCCGAGCCAGATCCGTTAGAATTTGGTGTGCTTTCCTTTCTTTTCCTAGGCTTTGCCCACCAAGAGGACCAAGTCTGAAATCTAAAAGGCCTTATATTGGGCTCTTCTGTCAAACCATCGCTTTACCACTGCTTGGTGACATGCAAAATTTTCAATGGCTGCATCCCTTTGTTCCTCCATCCGCACCAGATTTAGGAGTCGAACCTCCATGATGTTATCACAGTTGTCGAATTCCTGCATGAACTGCAAAACTGGGATCTGTAAGTTAATTGGGA
Organism: Thuja plicata; assembly: GCA_018584345.1. Classification (NCBI taxonomy): domain Eukaryota; kingdom Viridiplantae; phylum Streptophyta; class Pinopsida; order Cupressales; family Cupressaceae; genus Thuja; species Thuja plicata. The sequence goes on along the minus strand of MU224876.1, from coordinate 174,603 downwards.
ACACTGGGTTCTGGCCATAAACCAGATGGAGTGGGAATGTCCCCAGGGCGGTCTTAATGAAAATACAATCCACCCAGAGAGCGAATCTCAACTTTTGGTGCCAATCCCGGGGATTCTGTTCTAACAAGTGTTTGATCATTTCAAGCAATTTTTTGTTGGTTGATTCATCAACACCATTCCCTTGGGGGTAATAGTTGTTGGAGAACTTCAAAGTGATCTTCCGGTCATAGGTCCACTAGAGTAGTTGTGCCTAATAAAACACCAGACCATTGTCACATACTATAGCAAAAGGCATTCTGAATCTGGTGACGATGTTTTCTTCCAGGAATTTGATAACCACGTCTGCCATGTTGTTTTTACAAGGAATGGCTTCAGACCAACGGGTGCAGTAATCAGTAGTAGTTAGGATGTATCAGTGGTTGGCACAAGAGTTGGGGTTGATTTCCCTGATAAAGTCAAATCCCCATTGGGTAAAGAGTCTAGCTTCAAAAATTGGCTGCAAAGGCATAGCCGAGTTCCACTCACGATGTGTCGTTGTTTGGCAAGTATGGAACTTCCAGACATGAGTGTAGACATCCTTAAAGATATAGGGCCAATAGTATCTGACTCGAAGGATCTAATGGGCAGTGGCATCAGCTGAGCCATGCCCAGTTCCAAACTGCCCATGACATTCTTCAATTATTTTTGCATCTTGAACCCTATCGATGCACCGAAGGTACACTCCCTCGTAATTCCTGTAGAAAAGTGTAGAGTTTTTAATCATGAAATGTACACTTTTCAACCGCAAGGCACAACATTTGTTTGGATGCAATCCCTTAGGGCATCTATTATTTAACAATAAGTACACCAAATCTATGTACCATGGGTCTCGAGTGATATACTCCACCGTATATGTTTGGCATTCGATGTGGAGAGTCTCTTCTGCCATCGCTCTACATAGTTCCAGGCCTTGGACTATTCTCATGGGTTGCATTTCTAGGTCATATTCCTGGAGGACGGCCATCCATTTCCCCCGTCTTTCACCCAATTCACTCTACATCAGCAGAGACTTCACCACCTGATCCGGGATGATGGCATGTACCTTACTCTGGAGAATGTAGTGCCAGAATTTCTTCACGGTGTGAACAAGAGCAAAGGCCTGCTTTTCTAAGGATGAGTACTGAACTTTGGCATTCTTGAAGGGGAGCTCATGAAATCTATTGGTCGTTCTTCCCCTTTGACCTTTTGGGTCAACACTGCCACGGTAGAATGCAGTGAAGCAAAGGAATAAATGTACAAAGGGAGGGAGTAGTCTAGACTAGCCAGAACTAGTGCCTCCGTTATCATTTGCTTCATCTCGGAAAATGCCCACTTTGCTTTAGGACTCCACTCAATTTTGGTATCTTTCTTCATCATTTCGTTGAGTGGCTTTACGATCTTGGCGAATCCAGTGATGAACCGCCGGACAAAGTTGATCTTTTCAAAGAAAGACCTCATTTCTTTCTTATTGTCGGGCATTTGTAGGTTTAGCAGCACTTCAACTCTCTCAGGGTCAATGGATATACCCTTCTCGAAGACAATATGCCCGAGAAACTTCCCTTTAGTGACCCCAAATATGCATTTCTTATGGTTGAGGGATATTCCGTACCGGTGACATCTCTCACAAATCTGGGCAAGGTGTGCGAAATGATCATGCCTATCCTAGGAAAAGATGGTAAAATCATCCATGTAGATGATTATACATCGATTCACAAGGCCCTCAAAGGCGATGTCCATGGCCTTCTGAAATGTAGCCCCTGCATTAATCAAGCCGAAGGGCATTCTCCGGTAAGCAAACGTTCCCCACTTGGTGGTAAATGTCATTTTGTCTCTATCCTTGTATTTAACCATGACTTGGTTATATCCGAAGTACCCATACAAGAAAGACATCATTTGGGATCCATTCACTATCTACAACACCTCATCCAGCGAGGGGAGAGGGTGATTATCTTTCTTGGAGAGGGTGATTATCTTTCTTGGAGGCCTTGTTCAGATTTCAAAAATCTACGCAAAGGCAGATCTCACCACTTTTCTTCCTTACAGGGACTAGATTGGGAACCCACGTAGTATGCCGGATTGGAAATATTATCCAAGCTGATAATAATTTTTGAACCTCCTAGTGAATCAAGGGCTCGATCAGAGGGTTGACCGGTCGCTTCTTTTGCCGAAAAGGCTTAGCATCAGGTTTGAGTGGGATGGTATGAGTCATAATGGATGTGTCGTATGTCTTCAAATCCTCATACCCCCACACGATCATGTTTATGTATTCTCGAAGAACCATGAGAATCTTCTCCTTCTCCTCAGGGGAGCAAAAGGTGTCGATGTGTATCATTTTCTCTTCATTGGGTTGGCCGATGTTCACTTTCTCAAATTTTCCTCCCTTAGAGGAGGAGGATATCTTTTCCCAGCTCTGAGGGTTCGAGTCAAAGATTCGCTCAAGCGCAACCATCCCCTTAGGAATGGTGTTGGTTGGTAGGTCCATGATCCCATCATCTTCATCACCCTGCCCAGTGTCATCATGATCCTTTTCTTCCACTATCTGGTCTTCAAAGACACCAACATTGGCCATGAAGGCCAGGATATGTTGATCATCCTCAAAGACCTAAAAATGGGTGACATTATCTGGAATGGACAGGGTGGGGATCATCTCAACAGAAAATTTCTAGAGTCATGAGCTGGCCATGGGCTCAAGTGTACTAGCAGAAACAACAAGGGCATCTGGGACATAGTTTCATCCTCGGGGAATAAGATCGATGCCGAAGGCATCAAAATCTTCAATAAGGCTCCATGCCCGGTTATGGTATGTAGATAGCCTCTTATCGTGATAGGTGTACTAAATCCGGACCTGTTTAACAATCAACTCTGAATCACCTAGGGTCCGGAGGTGAGTGATTCCTTTCCTTAGTGCAAATAGGAGTCTGAGGATCAAAGCCTCGTACTCTATGACATTGTTTGTGCAGTTGAACTGCAACTTGTAGAACGTGAGGAATGATTTCCCCCATGGGTTGATTAATTCCATTTTGGACCCACAGCCCTGTTTGGATAGGGACCCATCAAACTTGAGGGTCCACAAATCGTCGTTTGTTGTCTGGGGCTGGGAAGACGAAGTGATCTTTGGATTATTTTTGGGAGGCTTGAGAGGAGTTTCCTCTGGCGCTGGTGGCACGTGGGTGAGGTTTACCTCTAGAGGTACTTCTAGTTGGGATTCCTAGGCAAATAGTGTTGAAGAAGCGCTGCCAGCAAAAGTACCAAGTCTTGAGGAATCAGTTGTGTGTTCTTTCCTTCGGAGGGCATCAATGTGCCAGGTGGCAGTGGTAAGGCAAGGCTCACACTCCCGCTCTGAATGTTTCTGGTAATGTATCTAGCACCAAGTGTCAGACAAGAGTGTGGCGGGGGTCACTGCAGCACCCTAAGAGTTAACCTCAACCCTCAATTTTTATTCTAGGTCTTGGGTTCTCTGCGGAACTATGGGATCCTCCCCAGGGCTGAAATCAAATGTTAAGATTTCAAGGGGTTGGTACACCCTGGGGGAAGTCTCAGAGAACAAGACCTCATTCACCCTCCCGACTTCGGTGAGGGCGTATTTCATCCAGGGTTCACTTTCAACCTAGATCTTGTTAGATTCTCCTTTCCAGGGGAGCCATAAGTGGGAGAAGTTGGTCGAAAAGTATCCGTTTAGGAACTTAGACCAATTCTAACTTAAAAACATCTCGTAAGTCTCTAGGATGTCCACCACTTGGATTTCAATTATGTTGGCTATTCTGGGGTCCTGGATGAGTTGAATCTAGACATTCTTCAATTCACCCACCATTTTTACAGCAGTCTTATCCAGTTGGATTACTGCACCGTTAGACAAGGTGGGTCAAAATATGAGATTCTAGCATATGGATAGGGGCATGATGTTGCCTAAAGCCCTGGAATATACTAGGTAGTTGTGTATATTTTTCCCTTTTATGCTCAGGCCTAGCAGGAAGGGAGGATCTTCAGTATTTCCCCAGAAGACAGCCGTGTTGGCATCCTCAAAAGAGACAGTCTTGGGTGGGCGACTGACAGCTTTCAAGTTTCCCAAGAGCTTCAGTAGAGACTTCTTTTACTTGGGGTAGTTTAGCAAAACCTCCATCAAGGTCATGGAGGTGGTGGTTTGTTCTAATGCCTTCATGATGTCGAACCTTCCTCCCAAAAATTGGCGGCTTCCCTTAGCCGGGTCCTTTACTTGGTTAGAGTTAGAACCTTTTGGAGGGACAGACCAGTCGGTTGTATTGTCCCAGGGAGGAGTGTCCTTAGGAGGTGTTGGCATGTAAACTGGTCCTTTACTAGTCTGGCTTCGAGTGTTGTAGGGAGCCCTTAGGTTGGTGAAGGCATTGGCCTCGAAGGCCAGAATTGATTCATCAAAGAATCCCTGTAGTTTAGATTCTTCTTCGTCTTCTCTAGCGGTCCCAAAGAAGACGGTCTCACAGGTGAATGCACCATGAGTGGGCTCTTGCATGAGAGGTTATGGGGGAGTAGGATCAGACGCTTGTTGTCTGTCTTGGGAAATTATGATGACTTTCTCTAGTGTGGTACAGTTTACCTCATTGTGGGAGCCTGTGTCATGCAATCTACACCAATTGGTCATGGGCTGGAAGTCTGCAACTGGCGTGAAATGGGACGGTCTAGCATTACCCTGATTGGTGTTTTGGTTCAGAGGCAGACCTCTGGTACTAGCTTTGTTATTCCATTGTTGTTGGTTGGGCTGAGGCCCATTGTTGAAATTTCTTCCTCTGGCATTGTTGTTTCATTGGCCGAAGAAAATATTTCCTCTCTAGGGATTGGAATTCTGGGGTGCATAGGACCCTGCCTTCAGTTGACCCATGTCCATAGTCAGGGTGGAAAACATTTGTCAGAGGGATTCAGCCTCAGTGGTCAACTAGGTATTTGTGTCACAGTGCGATGATTATTGTTGTTGGTTTCTTGGGACAGCAGCAACGTTCGTCAGAGTCGAGGGTGGCAATCCTCCAGCTGCGGATGACTGGAAGAAAGGCACTCTAGACAGTTGTGTCTATGGTTGTTGCATTTGCTGTGGCTGGTTCCAGGGGAAAGACTCCAGACCTAGTATTGCCTAGGTTTGTGATGGATACACGTACCGGGCCTGCTGGTCTATTGGCGGTGGCGAGGGATTCATGGCCATTACAGGGGCTCCCATTTCCAGATTGGGGTTGTATCCCCCAGCGTAAGAAGTTCTGTCAGGGATCATGCTGAATGGCGTGCTCTGCCCAATCCCGCCTGGGGATTTGTTGAGGCCACGGGACAGTTCTAAGACTAGGTTGTAAACCTTCGCCAAAGTGTCTCGGTCACCCGGGGAGATAGTTCTCTAGAGGAGAGTGGCAACGAAGGGGTTCATCGCGTTGATATAGGTCTGGATGGTCACTTCTGTGGACAGGATGAAGGGACCCGTGCACCGCTTCAAGGCACGTTGGAACCGGTGATTGAATGCGGCAAGGGGTTTATTCAATTCCTTCTTGATAGAGATGAACTAGCTATGGGACCACACTGGGTCCATGTGTACGCAGAAGACAGCCAAGAAGATGTCCTCCATGTTCTTCCAACTATTGATGGAGTTGGCGGGAAGGTTCAAGTACCAGTTCAGTTTGTTATGTCCCAAGGACAGAGGAAACATCCAGGTCACAACGTCTTGATGTTGGATCTGGTGTTGGTTCATGGCATCTTTTTATGCCTTCAAATGCTCTTCTATGGTTCGTGAGCCTAAGTGCTCATATCGGGGACAAATCTGTTCGGGGTGCGGAGGTAAATCATTGGCTGCACCTGGAAAAGTTCCCATTAGGGACCCGGTGTTTCCAAAATACGCAGCCATTGGGGGAGTTGGGTTTTGACTAAGTTGAGCGTTAATTCTTGGGATTTCCTGGGGGACTTGGGTATTCTATGGTATGCTAGATCCCCAGGCAATAGTGGCTGATTTGGCTTTTGGGGTCCGTTGCTTTCGAGCAGGAGGCTCGAGTTCAACAAACCTTCCAGGGTTGGGAGCTGATCTGAGGACTCTTTTGAATCTTGCTGGTGAGAATGATCTAATCCCACTAAAGGCTTGGCTCCTAAAACTATGGCTTGGGGAACCCTCGAGTGGTGTAAAATCTAAATCTTTGGAGGGGGACGAGTTCATGCCCTCCTTCTAGCGCCAGTTTCTATTGACGGGTCTTTGTGACCAGGTCTGCCAATAGAGGTAAGTTGTCATCGGGTATCGGGGTACCAGCCAACTTCGCCTGTAAAGGTTGTCCAGGGAAATGAGATTCCCCGGGCCTCTAATAACGTGAGAGTCGGGTCTCGACAGTGTGGGGCTCAGTTGGGAGATGTGACTATTTTGTTTGAGGGGGATAGCTGGTTATCTTCAACTCATTTTCTCTAGGGATTCAAGTAAGTGGGGTTTCCTGCAAGTGCGCATTCACTTTACAAATAAACTTCAAAAGATAGTGTAGAGTTAGAGAGATTTCATCTACCTATAGTTATACTAAAAATTAAAAACATCAACAATGCTCTAATGCACTACACTAAATACCGAAGAAATATACAACTATCAGTTCATATTTTATCAGTAGCAAAGGAAAGGAGGTCGTTAATCTACTTTAAGTATCAAAGCAAAGGACATAAAGAACACAAAGCATAAAATATCGTTAACCCAGAAGATAGAATTCCAACAACATCATTGAGAGAACTCTTCCTTCCTCATTAACATCTTTCCTAGAAAGCACTTGTGCATGGTACAATGGTGGCTCCAAGGGAGCATCTAACTACCGAAAGCTTAAAGACTATGGAGCATTGAGCTCTGCAACTGAGAACTGAAAAATTCAGATTTCTGTTAGCTATGGACTACAAAATCATCAATTTTGCCGACCCTTGGAATGAGGTCAGACTTATTATTTATACACATCAATTGACCTAAACCTAACCCTAACTTATTTTACACTTTACAATATAATATATTATCTGGTGGTCGGTACTACCTGCACCATGTTACAAAAGACCTCGAGATGGAAAAGGTCTGACATGTCAGAAGAATAAGACAAGAAAAGCGGAGTGGGAGAATTGGCCTCGAGAAGAGAGTCAGAAGGAGAGAGAAGAAATTTGATCCCCTAGGGATCGAGGCTCCATGCCTCATAAATGGGAGGGTGGCGCACTATCTCCGATGTGCCAGGTGTAACATTGAAGCGGCGCCTCGGGAAGACCCTATGTCAGAAAACCTCTTGTCAAGCCGACATGCCTTTTTGCGGCTACCTACCTTCTGAAAACCTTTATTAACTACCTTGAAAGTGACCAATCGGCTTTGGGAACTGGGACACGAGTTACTTAAAGAACACAAAAATGTGCGATCAAAAATTTTGGGATCAGGGAACTCGTGTTCCAAAAGAATAAATGAATACAAAACACATCCTCCGCTGAACATTTCTGAAATTCGGAGGGCCTTATTTCTCCTTATGATTTTTTCCAAGCCTCTAACACTTGGCCTATGCTTTCCTCATCTATACTCCAGATGCTATCCCACCGACTACGGACAGCCTCTATTGCTTCCTCAACCTCTCCGCCCCATTCCAAAATTCATCCACCATCTTGATGGCATAGTGCAATCAGATCATTGTTTTAGATAACCTAGATAACCTGCCCTGGTCAAAATCTCTGGCTGGTGGATACAGGGACTCCATCCGCTCATCAAACTTGCTGAGGACATAATCCTCTGGGGTACATGTGCCGGTGGTGAAGAGATCGACTTGCGATACACCGACCACGAATGCCTTAAACAAACCCAAAGGATATCGGGCTACCGTTATCTTTTGTTTCAAGGTCTTAACCAGTTTCTTGCAGACCTCAATTTTGAGGGTAAGTCTGGAGTACTAGACCTGGAAAGAATCATACGATTTGTCTCCCAAAATTTTAGACTCTGTGGTGACTTCTTCGCCGATATTGCAGATCTCTTCTAATCCGGTCTTCCACTTTTCATACTTTTCCAAATCTTGCTCCCATATCTGAGTGGAGCCCCTTGCATGGCTAAGAATAGAGTCGACCCTATAAAGGTCTGGGAGGGACGCCGCCAAGAATTGTCTCATTGTGGTCACCTTCTTGACTTCCCACCCATCCACAGCTTGCGCTTTCTTCTTCATGATGTGCAGAGAATCCACGTCACCCTGTGCAAGCGGCAATCTGTAGGAAGGGGTTCCGGGGTGGACCTCTAACAAGGGCTGTGTCAATTCTACCAGAAGTGCAAGGAGATTGGCATTTGTTTCTCTTTCCTCTTGCAGCTTCTAGCCTTGCTTTATGTACCTGGCCTCTATTGCCTTGGTGGCCTCCTTCAGTAAATCCAGCTCACCTTGCTTGTTCCTCTTCCCCAATTCTACTTCTGCTACGTTGTAGTATTTGGGCCTTACGGCTGCTGCATCTACATCAAGAGGGGGTGTTGCGATGGTCGCAATGGTGTTACCGGCTGGGTTAGTCCAGAGAGTATGGACTACTCGTGCTTTCTTGGGCTTCTTAGCCTCTGTATTTTTGGCCATCATTTTAGCCAACGAGAGTGGAGCGCTTATGGTTACCACCGGGGCTTTTCTTTTCTTGGATTCCACCAGCCATTGGGGCGGCTGGGGTGGCTTTGTTATCAAGACCTATTCATCAGGATTCCTTTCAAAATCTGGTGGCGCATTCCTAGAATGCACATTATCTTCAGGCTCTTTATCCACTTCTCGTTCTGGTTCCTTTTGTTCTTGTTCCTTTTCTGTTTCTTGCTCTTCGGAACCCTCAATGTTTTCTGCCATATCGACATATTTTATTGCACTATCCAGAGCCTTCTCTCCAGCCTCAATCTCTTCTATATTTTCAGGGACTTTGTCCCTCTGAGTGTCAGTTGTTTCTTCATTTTCATTATCTGGGACCTCTTGGTCTGTTTGCTACTGCTGCTCCTGGGCCACATTGGCTTCATCTACTGGAGTGTTCTCCTCCACCAGAATATCCTCTGGAGGTGGGTGAGGTCTCTAGCCAAAATTTAGCAAGGTGGCCGCCGTTACTGCCTCACCGAAAGTGCTCCGGGGCACTTGGTCACCCAAAGTTACCAAAGGCGTTTGAAGTGTGATGGTTGGAGGTATGGTTGTTCCCTCGGGTTCGGGTTCCCCGACCATCAGCTGCACATTTTTGGGTTGCCTTGGTATGTTCTCGATCCCCTGGGGCGGTATTCTTTCCTGCTTAGGCTCTGTTGGTACTTCTTCCCGAGCCTCCTACTCTGATGTATCCTTTTCTATGGGAATTTCCTTTTCTACAGGGACCTCCTCTTTGTCCTGAGCTGCAATTTCTTCCACTGCATGGCCAATACCCTGCTGGATCTCTAGGAGCTCCTCCGCCGAGAAGGTGTCGTCAAAATCATCGTACGGGGGCGAGGAGTCTGAGATATCTTCTAACTCCAGAGAGTCTGAACTTAATTCTACTAGGGGCATCGATGGCATGCTGGGGGCGGCGGTTGCACTAGGTGTGTGGGTCACTGTTGTTTTCTTCTTCCTTATGAGCGAAGCCTCAGTATCCAGGATGTTAGTAGACTACGCCTCAGTGAAATTCTGTCTGGTCATCATAGCCACCAACGACGGGGATCCCGTCGGGCGAGAAGAAGCCACTGGGGCTATAGGGAGACTGACAGATACTTGCATGATGAGCTGTTGGCTAGTCAGCTTTGCCGACTCCATTTGTTGATGCAGTTTAGCCATCAGAAGGGTGGGGATCTGGGGAGGTGCTTTGGGAACCAGGGCACCCTCTTTTTATTTCCCTTTACTCGTGCTTGCTTCAACGGCTGTGGAAGATTAGGAGGATCTGGCACTGGCTGAAGAGGGAGTGGTCTTCTTGACCGTTGATTTCTTTCGGGCACTTTTAGGACACACCCAGGTGAAGTACTGGTGACATGCCTCCAAAATGGGGTGGCTTACCCCTTCAATGGTTAGATCCTCTAGGATGGCCCAGTCCACTGGAGGAAGATCTTGTTTGTCCAACCCTTCTCCTTTGTATGTTGGATCCTCCAACGACCCGTCATCCTTAAATCCCTTCAAGAAGGTCTGGATGTCCAGCGCTTTCATGAGCCCTTTTCTCATTCTTGTATTTTGTCAGGCCTAGAGATCAAAACTGTCCTAGCAGTCCGCCCAGAAGTCTTAAATATCCACTTTGTGAGGCTCAGACGCCCAAGGTAGTGTTGTGGCAATCTTGCCGCAGGGATTATAATTTTTCCGGGCGTGGTTGAATTCTACCAGCCCCAAGCTTTTCAATTCATTGTCTGCCTCCCGGGCTACGGTGAGGCTGCACATATAATTCCCACAAGAGAAAGGGAATGGGACAATGACGACCTTCTTCAATGTGAAGAAGGCGTGCAGATCCATCATCTGCCTGCAAAATTCTAAGAGAATAATTCTATCCCCGCAATACTGGGGAAGAAGATATGGTTTCCCATTGAAGCCTGTCACCCTAATGTAGGTGTGATGCCGAAACTGAATAAAATACTGGTCATAAGAGCTGACCAGATTCATTGCCACCTGTGAGAGACGGTACCCAGAATCCTGAGTAAGTGTTAAAATGTTGTTGTAAATGAAAGCATCGTTTACCTGGTAGAAATTTTGGAAACTAAGTTCCCACTATAACTGGGGATAATGATCCCACAGTGTGACTTGTCCTGGCCCATTTATGAGCTCTCCAACTGTGCCTAATCCTAGAAAATTTGGTCTTTGTTGTGCTAACGCCCATAGCACATATGAAGTCATATAAAACTGAGAAGTCTGGGCGACGATCCTCATCTTTGTATCCGCATGGTTGGCTATGATAGCCGCCCAGTTGAAGGTCCTGTTGTGTGTGGTGATGCAGTATAGAAAATAATACATCCACACCAAGAATTCTTGGGCGTGGGGGCATCCAAAGATCCTGCATAAAAATATGATGCCCGCTTGAATGGGCTCCTTGAAATCTCCGTGGGGAATTTCCAATTTCATTCTTTTGTGGTCTCACTTTGGAGACTTCAGCCACTGACTGTTAAGGTGTTGCCAAGAAATGACTTCGGCCTCGCCGAACTCCTTTAGTGAGTTGACCCAGGTGACGACCGCAGACCCTTTGAACTGAGGAATCCCCAACCCGGAAGCAAAGGTTGGGGCATCCAAGGTGATGATTATGGTGGGGTATTGTAGCGGTCGGGGATCTGGGAGCAGGACTGTCCGAGTAGGCGCATTGTATAGTATTGCTAGTTTCTTTATTAATTCTGGTGACTGTACCAAACATGGGAAGTTTGCAGCCTTTATGATGTCGGAGGCGGCCAAACAAGTGGCTACCTTGTCCCCTTTGGCCTTTAACCTGTAAATGGTCTGGATTAGACCCTGCAATTTGGCCCAAGTTTCAGGGTCCGTATCTGTTATTTCCTGGACTTTGGAGTCCACCTTGGACCCCGCAATAGCTCCCTCCTTTGGATATTTGGAGGTAAGGGGCAGCTTTTCCAGCATTCTTTCCATCTTTGTCTTTGTAGCTGCCCAGGTAGAAGTGGTGGGTAGTTCCGGACTATCAGGAGGAGCGAAATCGTGAGACATCTTGAATTAATCTATCCGCAACTTGCAAGACCGAAAAATCGTTAGGACATATATAAACATTAAGTTATAACTCTGGGAGATCCTTCACCAACCCACACCTGTCAAATAAGTGTTAGTACATACATCACAAGTTCTGGAGTATTTAGAATGAACATGACTTAGCATTCTGGAGCGTGCTAACAAGGCAGCAGGAGGAAGTGAAAGACAAGGTCTTGCTGGAGGTCCGGAGTCCAGACAAACTAGTCGTTGCTGATGTGACTGGAAAAAGGCCGTACTTTGGTCGATGTGTAATGACATGTGGTAGGATGGCAGGTAGTGTTAAGGCATTTATGGCGATAAGTGGGCCGATACGGGGAAATTAAATGCCAAACGGGACATGGTTTGAATACTCACTCATGGGAAATTAATCCTGCCATTATGGTGATGAGATGGAGGAGAGAGGAAGCTGCTATGGCTCGTACCAGTGAGGTGCCGAGTTTGAATCATGGCGACTCCATCTCGACGAGCTCATCATTATGAAGCAAAAATGCATGACAGAGCGCATAGAACTCACAAGTTCAGAAGGATATACAAAACATATACATGCACTAAAATGCAGATTGCCAAGGGCCAAAATAGATATACACAAGATATACATCATTTATAGACTAAACAACACCAACACAGGCATAGACGCTACCCTAAAACAATATACAAAATGCACACTAATCTACAGCTACACAGAGGGCGAACAACCCTTTGGCAGAGCCAACCCACCAACGGGTGGCAGACCAGAAATTGAAAACGCGAAAGAAACACGACCCAAACCAGGACAAAACAAAACCAAAAACCAGAAACAAATGAATGAAAGCAGGGACTGGAAGGCCTACCTAGAAATCCAAAGAACGGCAAAGAGAAGGCACTAGGACCGCTCTGCAATAGCTTCAACCTCCAATGATCACGAATAGTCACCAAAAATCAACTCGTGGTTATCCACTAAGCTCAAAGTAATTCGCAGTTAATCGCACTCAAATCGCCAAGGAATCACTCTGAAAAGCTCAAAGTGTTTTAATTGGGGTAACAGTAAAAGTGACATGTAATTTCTATTTATACCCAAGGTAAAAAGCAAGTTACCTTCTCTCCGCAAACTCCGGAACGGGCAGACCTCTGGACTCCGGGCCCGGGGATTCTGCGTGACCATGTCTTCTCGCGAGAAGAGGACATCGTGGTGGAGAATCCCAGAGTCTGAAATCTAGCTCTGGAAAAGAAAAAACCAACTCCAGGACCGGGTCCTGGAGACACGAAAGACAAAAGCAAAAGAAAACAAACCTCACGAGATGGAAAACCCAGAGAAGAAAACAACAAAAACAAAAAGGGACAGAAAACAAGGCAAGAGTAAAAAGCGAAAAAGGGGACCCAACATTTTGCACACAAAATGTAGGGACGGGTATGCAGGGCATAACACTTGGTATACCATTTCTTCCTCTTCTTGGTTATTTTTAATATCCTCCACATGAACACCCTCTCCATAGAGTATACCAAAAGGGTTCTCATCATCATTGCTTGTATCGTGTATATTAAAGTAGGATGTCATCATGTCTTTGGCTTTAGATCAAGTTAGGACCATATAATTGTGACCTTGAATAGATGAGGGGTTTTGATAAATTAATTTAAGTCTAAAGGAATGAAGGTTGGATGGATACTTGGTTTGTTAAGTGGAGAATTATAGATCAAGGGTGTTTACATGCGTGAGTAAGGGGACTTGGTGATCTTTGGACTTAAAGCAAAACCATATTGATTTGATTTTGATCAAGGTGAATTTAAACTTTGATGATTTGACTGAGATTGGATTTTTGGACTTGATGTATGGATTGGACAAGATCTCTTGGATTTTTGATAAGATGTTTGGGATTTGGATTGAGATATTTGATTTTCAATTTTTTGATTTAGATTTGGAGGTCAAAACATCTTAACAAGAACTAGATTCTTTGATTTTTTAGGGGTTCTAATTAGGGATGATATATTTTCCTACTTGAGATAGGCTAAGTTCTCAAGCAGTATTAGATGGGGATTATTTAAAAATCATTAACTTAAAGAATGTCAATCTCTAAGCTAATAAAGTCCAAATATAAGGGCTAACTAAATACAATATTTGAGATAGGATAAGTTCTCAAGCAGTATACTTAGCTAGATATAACAATTAGAATAAAGGATCTCGATTCAAATTTTTTAAGTCTTAACCTCCTAGATTGGTTGATAAAATATTAATTGGTTGAGTAGGGGTTGATGATTAGATTTGAACTTGATTGAGATGATTTGTTGCATTGGAATGGTTGGGTTTGGATTAAGATTAGGATTGGATAACTTGGATAAGTTAATTGGTTATTGATTAGGAGTTGGATGATTTGGATCACTTGATTTGGATTTTGGATGACTTGGATGGGTTTATTGATAACTTGGATGAATGATTTAGTTGGATAATGATGACTATGCTCCTAAGTCCAAAATTAAAGATTGAAGATGGGACTTGATGTTTGATTTATTATATATATATATATATATA
>MU224876.1:139506-152451 GCA_018584345.1 Thuja plicata | reverse complement strand
ATTTGATGAAATGTCTGATAGATAAGAGACATCATTTCCTAGACTACAACGATTGTTGGTTATGCTCAGACTAAGCACGCTGAAGAGGTTGTTGCACTTTTTCATCCAATGCAACTTCAAAATGTTATGCCTGACTCTGTTACCATGGCCTGTATTATATCAACTTGTGGTACTTTGAGTACAAAAATGTGGATGCGTAGTCAAGACACCTAAATTTTTTGATAGAATGCCTGAAAGCATGTGTTATGTTAGGGTTGAATATTCTTCATATCTTGCATAATCTCCATAATGGATTGTGGATTTTGGATTCACCTGATTTTATGTTACGACCCTGTATTTTCACTATAGGGAGCTTCTGTACTCTATTCCTATGAAGTGGTTTACATACAATTATTTTTTTTGCATGTGTTTTTATCTTGTTGTTATTACTTAATTTATAGTTGTATGTTTAAAATTCTTTAATTTTCATTTTATTTTAGTAATTGATCCTCAACGTTCTATATTAATTCTATATGTTATTATTTGTTATTTTGAAAATTTTTACTTATTGATTGTCATTTTTGCTCTTTGTTTACATTCAAATTGTTCCTCTATAGTCACATTCTTTTATCACATAAAAAATAGTTTTCAACTTGATAACTTTTTTGTGTAAAAATGGGAGTTTTGTCATAGGATATGGGCGTCGATCGAAGCATAATTAAATGGAGATTATTTAGACATTACATTTGGAAATGCCTTGTGGATATGTATACAAAATGTTGATACATATACAAGCATGTGAACTATTTTATAGGATTCCTTAAAGAAATGTGATCCCATGTAATGCTATTATTATAGAATATACTCAAAAGGAATTTGTTGAAAATCCTTAGAAAATTTCAAGCAAATGTGATTGATATGTGTATGGACATATTCCACAACATTTGCCAATATCCTCCCTGCTTGTGCCAAAATGGGAGCTTTTGAGCAAGGTATGCAATCAATTAAAGGATAAAAATTAGAGGGATTTTATCAATGTATGCACATCCATCAAAGCTTAATGGAATGGGCTTTTTTGGTCAAATATTGTCATTTGAAATTATCTAGTAGATATATATGGAAAATGTGGATGCATAAGCAACGAGTATAAACTATTTGATAAAATACCTCGAAGAAATATGGTCTCATAGAATGTCATGATTATAGGATATGTAGAATCATGTGAACTATTTAATTTAATGTCTCAAAGAAAACTGCTCTTAGGCAATTTGTTGAATTCAAATTATTCACAAAATCATTTTTTTTAAAAGGTTTTAGAAACATTCGAGTTTCAAGTAAATATAGTTGACAAGTGTAAAACGAACTCTACAATCTTTTTTGGCATTGTCCTAGCTATACTTGTAGCTTTGGAACATGGTATAGACATCCATCAAAGCTTATAGGATGGATCAATTTTTTTAGATTTTTTGGTAACAAATCCTCTAATAGACATGTATGTAAAATGTGGAAGCATAGACAAGGAATGTGAATTATTTTGAGACTACATTTATTACTCATTTACAAGGAATTCTACGTCCTTATTCTATTCTTTATTTCTCCAAATTTTTAGTATTCTTTTGATTGTTGTTATCTACACTACCTTCTAAAAAAGTGCATGTAATAACTTGGCAGTGTTGCAATATACAAGTGCACCAATGTTGTTATATAAAAACTAGGCCTTGTTCTTCTATTAACAACTTGAGTTTTTCAATAGCACCTTACTATTATTTTCTATCAACTAGCTTTTTTCCATCAACTAGCTTATCTATTATATGAACACATTGATCTCCGATGGGTGGCCAAAGGGAAAGAGTATTATGCTCCTACTTTTTCTGAACATGAAAAGAAGCACAAGTATTCCTCAAAGATGTTGGAGGAATGGAAAAATACATTGGAAAGAGCCTCTCATCTTCCTGGGCACGTGCTTGATGACAAAATTGGGTAAGAATTCAAACATTCCTTTTCTCACATTTATCAAATCATTTGCATATGGTTATGTTTGTTTCATCATGTTAAATTTATTTTTAAATGTTCAATGATGAAGGGATGTTATTGAACTAGAGCATAGTGAATTCATTTTTGAGAGTGGTGAAAAAGAGTCATTGGAGGTGGCCAAACATCCAATTGGAATGGATGAAATCATCAAATACTTAGAAAAAAGTCAACATGAATATGTTGAGAGTGATCAATAAGTACAAATTGTGGGAATTGTTGGGCTTGGCAGCTCTGGTAAAACTACTCTCCCTATAGAGCTTTACAATAGGAAAAGCCCTTCCTTTACTCGCTCTAGTTTTCTACATGGAGTGTGAAATGCTACATTCGATTAAATTCTGGCATTGTTAGAAGACCCTTTCTTTGGAGTCATTGTTGTTGTGGGAATGGGTGGACTGGGTAAAACATTCCTTCTGCAACATGTCTTCAACAAATCAAAATATAAGTATGATTGTTCTGTCTGGTTTTCTTTTTCACAAATTTGCTCTCTTAGGAAATTACAAGGTGACTTGGCCTTCCAAATATACAGTAGTATAAGTGATTGGCTAGCAGCTGAATTGATATTGAGTGGAGAAGCCACTCTTGATACTAAAGTGACTGGCTTCCCATTGTTCAGAATAATGAGTGTAAAATAGTGGTTACCACTAGATGTAGAAATGTTGCTGAAACATGGATGCCTGCATCTATGAGATGCAACACCTCTCAGAGGGTGAGAGTTCGAATCTATATACAGTTTATTTTTTCATTTTTTTGGAATTTATTTTTCATCTCAAAGGAGTGGGATTAACTATGTCTCAAAGGAAGGAACTAGTTAAACCCAAACGTTAGTTACCATCTCAACAATATTTTTGTTTCTGTTGATTATTATTGCTATTCACAATAACGCCCATAGCCATCCATGGTTTGCTTCACAGTCACAACCACAACAACAACTACCTTTATTTATTTTAATGCTTTCTTGCTATTTTTGGCATGCTCAACTTTCCATTTATATAATATATTTTATTTATTCTCAAAGCTTTACCACACAAATTATTTGTTGTAAAATTGATGGAACGATTAAGGCAGAGAACATTTCACCAGTCTGTTATTTGTCCTTGGCTTCTTTGGAGAAGGAAGCATGGTTTTATAATGTTGAGGAACAAACTAATTTCACCACTTAGTTCTTGACTTCAGTTTTTATATGTATAAATCTATAAAATGGAAAGTGTAGTAAGGGTTTTTGTTTCTTGCATGCTTCAAAGAATTCTCATGGATTAACTTTGACAGAATATTCTACGGTTAATCCTTTTACATATTTGCATTTTTTACTATAAAGTTTCATGCTCTTTCCTTTGTTACATTTTTAGTTGAGAATAGACAGAATCATCTATCTTCTTTTTTGTCCAATTTATATTTCTCTTGTTCTTTGTTCTGTATGAAAATTGTTGTTTCGTGATTCATTTTAACATGGTTATTACTTTTTCCATGTTTTCATAGCTGGGTTTACAAGTACAAAGTGTTGTAACAATACATGTTATCAATATCTTGTTGATTCTATCCTTATTGTTTGGTGTATAGTGGTTTGAGGATTTGTGCCTTGAATAATCAATTATAGTTTTCAATTTTGCATCCAAGTGGTTCTTGTAAAACATATGTTTTATGGAAATAAATTTTTTCAGTGTCAAAGAGGCTTCATTTATCGGAACAATTTAATGTCAACCCAATTCTTGAGAAGTTTATTTATTTAATATTTTTGTTATATCTGGTTATGATATTGCATGAAGGGTGTGAATAACTAGCAGCTAGAATTTTTAGATTTGAGATGACACCTTCCATGAACATAAAATAGTTATATAAGATTTAAAATATAGACTATATTGTTTAATTCCTTTTGTAATTGTCAATCCTCATCTCTTTGAAATATTTGTAGACTAAGCGACTAGATTCTAACAATATTTGAGGGATGGATGAAGACTAGGTGATTGAGAGTTCCTAAAGAACACATCTAATGAATATTTTAAAATTTATGATTATCATCTAACAGATAAAATATGATTTTCATGGTTTTTGTTTTTATAAAAGATTGATTATAACAGACAAATAATCTTCACATAATTTATCCTCCTTATTTTTATCTTTCTAAAAAGGTTATATAATTGTCCTATGCTTCACTTTTTGAGAGCATCTTGAAAGTTTAAAGATTGCTTTGTGCAGGCGGTTAAGGGTTAGTCTAAACTCTGATGTATTAAAAATGGGAACACAACATTTTTATAGTTGTGTCACTACTTATGAATGAATTGACAATTAGATCGCATGCTCGTTTAGTCATAGGTAATACAAGATTATTTTAGGATTGCCTTTTGAGTTGTTGGTTCCTGTGAGCACAAGTTTCTGCATTCTCCTTGCTTCTTGCTTGCAGAAAGGATGTGATGAACAAAGAAGTTTTTGTAGCTCACAATTTTATGTTACAAATAAATGAGAAGTTGGCAAAGCATGGGCAACCAATAAATGTACTTACATTTTTTTTTACCATAGTTTCTCATTGATTATAAGTAATTTATTTTTAATTATTGCATAGAGACAATGAAGCATCCAAAGTATATTTGCAATATAGATATATCATTTAATAACACGCATTCTATGAAAAGTGCAAAACAAAGACAACGAAAATAGTTTTAGTATCCAAGATATGATATGTAAACGCTCTTAGATATAATATGTAAATGCTTTTGGTAAATACATTTATAATTTGTTAATGTATGTTCATGATGTTTTTTTTTTATTGGCATCGGAGATGTGAATGTTGTGGAAAGGATGCCTAGAAATTGGTACATGCTCATGGTTACATCTTTATAAACAGTATGTATTTTTTGTTACTTGTCAATTATAGCATTTTCTCTTCTATAGGTTCACACTTGTTGATCAAGAAGAGGAAACAAAAAAACATTATATTTAAAATACAATTTTTTTTTTTGTGTTTCCATGCATTTCAATGCTACATTTCATTAGGATGACCTACAAAAAATATAATAGGACACTATTGTAAGTTTACTTCATCCAAAATGGATGCTACTTTGTACAAGACTTCCTTCTACAATGCTACATGTTTGTACACAACCACTAGTTTATTACGCCGTAGGCATTTCCATTTTGGAAAGCCCCGACCTATTTTCTGGGATGGATAGTTGGAAGTGGTCGAGAGCCCAATGACTACCATTGGGAGCTTCTTGGTTGTCCATCCATTATTTTGGAAATAGTTGCTGAGATAAGGAAAGCAATTGGATATTTCCCTCCACTCTATTGGCTCATGTTCACCATTTTCAACGAAGGCAGTTCAGTTTTATTGTTTACGTCATCACCCTCCATCATTCGCTAATTCTAATGTCAACTTAGAAAATGAATGCGGCAAGCAGGTATACAGCTGGACCATTTTACATTTCCGCTTACGCTAAATGTGGATGTGTTGAGGATGCAGGAGAACTGTTTGATGAAATGTCTGATAGATAAGAGACATCATTTCCTAGACTGCAATGATTGCTGGTTATGCTCGGACTAAGCACGTTGAAGAGGATGTTGCACTTTTTCATCCAATGCAACTTCAAAATGTTATGTCCGACTCTGTTACCATGGCCTGTATTATACCAGCTTGTGGTACTTACAGTGCAAAATGTGGATGTGTAGTCAAGACACCTAAAATATTTGATAGAATGCCTGAAAACATGTGTTATGTTAGGGTTGAATATTCTTCATATCTTGCATAATCTCCATAATGGATTGTGGATTTTGGATTCACCTGATTTTATGTTACGGCCCCGTATTTTCACTATAGGGAGCTTCTGTACTCTATTCCTATGAAGTGGTTTACTTATAATTATTTTTTTTGCATGTATTTTTATCTTGCTATTATTACTTAATTTATAGTTGTATGTTTAAAATTCTTTAATTTTCATTTTATTTTAGTAATTGATCGTCAACATTCTATATTAATTCTATATGTTATTATTTGTTATTTTGAAACTTTTTACTTGTTGATTGTCATTTTTGCTCTTTGTTTACATTCAATTTGTTCTTCTATAGTCACATTCTTTTATCACATAAAAAATAGTTTTCAACTTGATAACTTTTTGTGTAAAAATGGGAGTTTTGTAATAGGATATGGGCGTCGATCAAAGCATAATTAAATGGAGATTATTTAGGCATTATATTTTGAAATGCCTTGTGGATATGTATACAAAATGTGGATACATATACAAGCATGTGAACTATTTATAGGATTCCTTAAAGAAATGTGATACCATGTAATGCTATGATTATAGAATATACTCAAAAGGAATTTATTGAAAATCCTTAGAAAATTTCAAGCAAATGTGATTGATATGTGTATGGACATATTCCACAACATTTGCCAATATCCTCCCTGCCTGTGCCAAAATGGGAGCTTTTTAGCAAGGTATGCAATCAATTAAAGGATAAAAATTAGAGGGATTTTATCAATGTATGCACATCCATCAAAGCTTAATGGAATGGGCTTTTTTGGTCAAATATTGTCATTTGAAATTATCTAGTAGATATATATGGAAAATGTGGATGCATAAGCAGCGAGTATAAACTATTTGATAAAATACCTCGAAGAAATATGTTCTCATAAAATTTCATGATTATAGGATATGTAGAATCATGTGAACTATTTAATTTAATGTCTCAAAGAAAACTGCTCTTAGGCAATTTGTCGAATTCAAATTATTCACAAAATCATTTTTTTTAAAAGGCTTTAGAAACATTCGAGTTTCAAGTAAATATAGTTGACAAGTGTAAAACAAACTCTACAACCTTTTTTGGCATTTTCCTAGCTATACTTGTAGCTTTGGAACATGGTATAGACATCCATCAAAGCTTATAGGATGGATCATTTTTAAAAGATTTTTTGGTAACAAATCCTCTAATAGACATGTATGCAAAATGTGGAAGCATAGACAAGGAATGTGAATTATTTTGAGACTACATTTATTACTCATTTACAAGGAATTCTACGTCCTTATTCTATTCTTTATTTCTCCAAATTTTTATTATTCTTTTGATTATTGTTATCTACACTACCTTCTAAAAAAGTGCACGTAATAACTTGGCACTGTTGCAATATACAAGTGTACCAACACCCTTATATAAAAACTAGGCCTTGTTCTTCTATTAACAACTTGAGTTTTTCAATAGGACCTTACTATTATTTTCCATCAATTAGCTTATGTAGTTTCCATCTTTCATTCTTATTACCTGAAATATCTTTAACAATATATTGTTATTTATAAATTTAATATTTAGTAAACTCACCTAATTACTTATATTTGGAGTATCATAAAATTGCACCTTGTGTAATTTATCACTATG
The DNA here is from genome assembly GCA_018584345.1 of Thuja plicata. NCBI lineage: Eukaryota > Viridiplantae > Streptophyta > Pinopsida > Cupressales > Cupressaceae > Thuja > Thuja plicata. The sequence goes on along the minus strand of MU224876.1, from coordinate 145,074 downwards.
TGATGCTCCTACCTTAGTTGGAAAATAATTTTCAACATAAGCCTCCACATCCATCCATATCCTTTGTCTTTTTTTGCCAATTTTCTTGATCATGTGGGCTGGTCAATACAAGACGCATGTGCGTTGTGAAAATGTTTGTATGTCGTGCCCATGAATTTGCAGATGCGTAGTGAATTGTTGAGACATTAAAATTGGCACCCCTGTAGTGTAACACCTCTCACCACTGCCCTTTGACATTAAGAATCATTCAGGTGGCTTAAAACTTTGTATTTTTGCTTCATTTGGCCTTCTTCCACACCCTTTGCCTCTTCATGACAATTGAGAATTCACTATACGACTTCTACCCACATTCTTGAGCTCATTCTATGTTTGTGGTGAGCTTGATGTGAATCCTAACCTTCATTATTTATTCATTTCTTCATCCATCAAAGCTTAATGAAATGAGATTTTTCGGTCAAATATTGTCATTTAAAATTCTCTAGTAGATATATATGGAAAATGTGGATGCATAAGCAACAAATATAAAATATTTGATAAAATACCTCGAAGAAATATGGTCTCATAGAATGTCATGATTATAGGATATGCAGAATAATGTGAACTATTTAATTTAAAGTCTCAAAGAAAACTCCTCTTATGCAATTTGTCGAATTCAAATTATTCAAAAAATCAAAATTTTAAAAGGCTTTAGAAACATTCGAGTTTCAAGTAAATATAGTTTACAAGTGTAAATCAAACTCTACAACCTTTTTTGGCATTGTCCTAGCTAAACTTGTAGCTTTGGAACATGGTATGGACATCCATCAAAGCTTAAAGGATGGATCATTCTTTTAGATTTTTTGGTAACAAATCCTCTAATAGACATGTATGCAAAATGTGGAAGCATAGACAAGGGGTGCAAATTATTTTGATACTACATTTATTACTCATTTACAAGGAATTCTACGTCCTTACTCTATTCTTTGTTTCTCCAAATTTTTAGTATACTTTTGATTGTTGTTATCTACACTTCCTTCTAAAAAAATGCATGTAATAACTTGGCACTATTGCAATATACAATTGTACCAACATCCTTATATAAGAACTAGGTCTTGTTCCTCTATTAACAACTTGAGTTTTCCAATAGGACCTTACTATTATTTTCCATCAACTAGCTCATGTAGTTTCCATCTTTCATTCGTATTACCTTAAATGCCTTTAACAGTATATTGTTATTTATAAATTTAATATAAATAGTAAACTCAACTAATTGCTTATATTTCTAGTATCGTAAAATTGCACTCTATGTAATTTATCACTATGTGATGCTCCCACCTTAGTTGGAAAATAATTTTCAACATGCACCTCCACATCCATCCATATCCCTTGTCATTTTTTGCCAATATTCTTGAGTGTGTGAGCTGGTCAATACAAGACCCATCTGCATTGTGAAAATGTGTGTACATCGTGCACTTGTCCCATGAATCTGCAGATACGTAGTAAATTGTTGAGACATTACAATTGGCACTCCTATAGTGTAACACCTCTCACCACTACCCACTGACATTAAGAATCATTCAGGTGGCTTAAAACTTCATATTTTTGCTTCATTTGGCCTTCTTCCACACCCTTAACCTCTTCATGACAATTGGGAATTCACTCTACGACTTCTACTCACATTCTTGAGCTCATTCTATGTTTGTGGTGAACTTGATGTGAATCCTAACCTTCATTATTTATTCATTTCTTCATCTTCAAAACAATTTTACTCTCTTTACAACAAACTTCCATTCTAATGTCTAAATATTAGTTAAGCTTCTACTTTGATTTTTTTTTAATTACATCATTCAACAAGACTTTATTTTTGAGTAAACATAAAAATATTTGCGACATATAAACGATTAGTGTCCATTTAGAACACAATTGTCTTTGTGTATTATTTTCATTGAAAAATTAAAGAGATCTACATTTTTCTCCTCAATTTTCTTATAATATAAAAGAAATAATTATTCAATTTTTTTTATTAAGGTTCAAATAGGTTTTGAAGGGATCTGAAGCCCTATAAACAAAATGTTGCCCTCAACAAAGCATCAGAATCTTGACAACCAACCATAAGCAAAAAACATAACTAAAACAAAATCTAAACAAACATAAAACAAACACCTACAAAAGATTATTCATGGCCTCATTGGCCTCAGCGTCCAACTGGGAAGTATCCATTGAAATTTTCTTCAGATCTTGATGGATCCTATGTAAAGTGAACAACATTTCTTTTTAGGTTTCCCCTTGTTCTAGTACAAGGCTCTTTGTTCTCTTCTGCATTCCACTAAGAAGTTTGAGAAACTTGGGTATGTGCCTAACATAAATTTTGTGTCCCATGATGTGGAGGAGAAAGTAAACAAGCATATGCTTTACAAACAATGAGTAGATTACTATTGCTTTTGGGCTAATTAGTATCAATAATATGGTGTCCATTCATATTACCAAAATCTTCATGTGTGTGGGGATTGCCTCAACGCATCTAAGTTCATCTCTAAAATAGTCCAGTGAGATTATTGTGAGGGATGCTAATCGGTTTCATCATTTCAATAATTGATTTTGTTCACGCAGAGACTTTTTCTGATGTTTTTGTTAAGCAAATATAAGTCTCATTAATATGCAACATTTTTAAACTACTTACTAATGGCTAACAATTCAAGTATCAACATTATATTGCATACTATAATACTCACAAAGTAATGTCATCCACTAAAGATCCATGAATGAATAAAGTATGTACAAAATTGTAGGATGGTGGCTCAAAATTACATAATATAGAAAACTATCATGAACCCTCTCAGAGATCTCCACTGAAGAAGTCAATCATTGACTCACAAGTGACAAAATTGAGAAATTCATCTTAGCATAAGACTTTAGGACTCTCTCTCTCTCTCTCTCTCTCTCTCTCTCTCTCTCTCTCATTATTTGGGCCTTTATATCTCTATCTCTCTAGACTTCTTCTTACATCTTTCCCTCTATCTCCATGTCCCTATCTTTCCATCTTTCTATATCCCTATATCTCTCTCTATATATATGTATCTCTTCCATCTTTATCTATACCTCAATCATCTCTCTTATCTCTGCACCTTGTCCCTTACATTAGCATGTCTACACCTTCCTTCAGTTCTTTTCAAAATTCACATTTTATGCTTCCCTTCTACATATATTTTCTGAAAGAGGGAGAGATATAAAGATAAAAATATAAGTAGAAAGTAATAGAGAGAGGTAGAAATGGGGAGATATATAGGCATAGAGAGTGATAGAGAGATGACAAAAGAGAGATACATATAGAGGGAGAGATGGGAGAAGAAATATAGAGATGTAGAGATTAAAAGTTATTGGAAGGGGGTGATGGAGAGAGATGGTTGGATAGAGATATAGATGAATATAAAGTGAGAGGATGGGGGAAAAATAGATAGAGAGATAGAGATAGATCAAGAGGTAAAGATAGAAATAGATCTAAGAGAATACAAAGGGAGACATAAAGAGGGAGAGATAGAGAGGAAGAGTTATCAATTTATTATAAAGAGATCTAAAGAGGATGAGAAGGAGTGACAAACAAAGTGACAAATACTTAAATGACCTTTCCATAACTCTACAGCGTTCCCATTGCACACTAAGATGTGATTGCTAGTACACTATCTTTTATTATCTAAGTCTTCATTTATACTTTCAAATCAAAAACCTATAGACCTATCCCTTGCACCATGCTAGTATTTAAAAAGGTTGTAAATTTAAAATATATTATGAAACCTACATTTTATAGCACCCTTGAGCGCCACAACCTACCCAGCTGCATAAAACATGTTTTAATTTTGCACTTTAATTTTGTAAGAAAATAGGTAATAAGAAAATAGAAAACCGTCTATTCGCTCAGAAACCCTCCCACAAGTAAAAGGGACATGGCATTTAATGCATTGGGAGACGCGTTGACAGGTGGCGACAAATAATAGTCAGATCATAAGTCTCCATTAAACCGCTTGATAGCAACTACAACTACTTCTAGGTCGGTTGAATTTTACCCTCGGCTTTCGGTGTTTAGCATGCCAGTTAAAGCACTCAGCTTCTGTCTGTGTTTATCCTTATTTACAGTCATTGTTTAAGGGGCCTTCATTCTTGATGTGACTCGTAATGACAGGGAGAGCAAGCAAACATAAAAAAGGTGGTTTCTATTTCATTATTTGCGCCGCTTTAATGTGATCGGTTCATTGATTTTAACAGTGACGGTTTTAGGTTAAAGTCGTTTTAAAGCCTATTTCCAGAAAACCCCGTTTGAGTTTGAGTTTTTTTTATAAAGTGTAGTGCATGTTACAGACATTTTTTTCTTGTTGGTGGTTTTGTATTTGGGTACATCAGGTTTATTTCGAAGATTCAATATTAATTTTTCTTTAGTGTTAAGACTAAACTTTGCATAATTTTTATTTTGAATTTGGGTTTTTACACTCCTACAGAACTTAACACAGAAAGGGCTACGATTTCGACATTCTTTTGACGGTTTTAGCATTTTGGTGGCGGAGGTAAAAGATGGAACTCTGAAATGGCTTTGCTGGCATTGCATACGAGAGTCACAGGTAAGGATTTGATAAATCCTTGCTTAGGTTATGAAGTTTGTACGTGTCTGAACAAATTCGTCCCCACTTCCAAATTTTCATTCATTATTCGAGCCGCTCATTATTTTTTACAATTCTCTGTATTTTTTATGACTACCAAAGTTTGCTTTCTATTTTGCGTTTCATTTGAGAATAAGTTGAGCACATTGAGCCTGAATAAATTGCATTTCTTGTAATTAGTGGACATACTATCTTAAATTTTGTCAGATTTAAATTTAAATGTCATAGTTAAATTCTGATTATCCATTCACAAGTTATCTCCTCTTCCAATATACAAATTTTAGTTTCGTGGACGGTAAAATCTTGTTTTTAATCCAACCACAGAGTATAGGCTATTTTGTTCTTATTCTTATTCTTTGGACGTAATGCTTAGTAATTTGTTGGTGAAATGATAAAATATCAGGTGACAGGTGAAATGATAAAATAACAGTTTTATTCCCCTAAAATCCAACCCAGTCTTGCAAAAGGGGAAATATTAGGTGATAGTTAAAGTAACACTTAAAACAGATCTTTTCCCACTTAAAAACAAAACATATACACCGGCGTTGAAATTAATTATAAATCAGAATTTTTTCTAGACGCTATGCCCTAAAACAGTAATGTTTTATGAACATTGAATTGAATTGATTAATTTACAATGAGCGAAGCTCATATATACAACTCTAGCAAACAAAATTTAGCAACTATCTACAAATAGTCTGCCAGTGAATCGTAACTGATTCAGAGCATTAGAAACAGAATCTTCCAAACATGGAAACATTCTAATACCCTCCCATAATGCTTAATCTATCAACAATACCAATAGCTTCCCTGAATTTTACAAATTTATCATGACCAAGAGACTTGGTGAAGATATCTGCGGACTGCTCTAATGTAGGCACATACAGTAACTGAATAGATTTATCTTCAACCAGCTGACGAATGTAATGACAATGAGTTT
>MU224876.1:109250-124904 GCA_018584345.1 Thuja plicata | reverse complement strand
TATATATATATATATATATATGTATGTATGTATGTATGTATGTATATATGTATGCATCTATATATGTATGTATGTATGCATATATATGTATGCATCTATGTATGTATGTATGTATGTATATGTTAGAAATAACTGAGAGAGGGGCGGGCGGGTGAATCAGTGGCCTCAATAATTTATCCAATAATTTCAACCAAAACTTTATATCATGAATATAAAACCTCTAGTTATCTTCAGTCCTACAAGATGTATGCCTTTAAATAATCTTATCAAATAAGTATTGCTCAGAGTTCAATGTTATCCTTTTTCTTAAGCTTTACCGAAATAGAGTAAATAACTTAGTGTTTACCGATCAAACCTGTTTTAGTAATGTGTAAAGCAAAACATCAAAGCAATGAACCATATACACATTTGACGCATGGATTTTTAACGTGGAAACCCTGTTCAGGGAAAAACCACTTGGGACCGGTAACCCAAAATTTTCACTCTTCTAAAGTGAGCTCGGTGAAGAGCCAACCCTGTTAAAGGTTACAAACACACTGTTAAGTGCGACCTTGTTAGAGGATTTAAAACTATTGGTAAATTTGTTGACTTCCCGCATTCACTATGCTAACAACTAGAAAAACCTTTTGATATTCTTTGGGATGTATCTCAATATATAAAGGATGGTTAAATCCTACTCGGTTAAGAGATTTTATGAATCAATGGTTAAACTGAAACAGTAAATGCTCTGTCAATAATACAACTTACTTTGCAGATGTTCAAATCTATTTTTAAGTCCACAATCTCTTTGATCAATATGCTCTTCAATTCCTTTGCTCTTCTTCTTTCTTTTTGCTCTGTGTCTGTAGAATTCTTGACTCTTCTCAGTTTGTATGATCAGGTTTGTATGAAGAATTCACTCTCTACCAGAATATACTCAGCATTCCTCTTTTCATAATGAATTGCTTGTCTCTTTAAATAGACATGATTTCACCATTTCTTTCTTCTTGTTTTCTTGGTTGATCACTTCTTGATCTGTAAAGCTCGCCATGCTTGCTTTAGTTTTATTCCGTAAAACTCTCCTTGTTTTCTGGAATAAATCATGCTTTAAATCTCCTTATCTTTATCTTTTAACTGATTGATGAAAACAAAGTAGTCAATCAGTTAACTCCATCTTTAGCTGCCAGCTATGTATTTTGTTTTTTTCCTAACTTCAGTTCTCGTCGACCAATACTTCAGTTGTGCTTGATGACTACTGTAGATAGCTCGGGCATCAACTTCAGTTCTTTTTGTTGACAATTGCAGTTAGCTTGGGTATCACTTGTTCTCAGGTAATACTGTGCTCTCCGTCGGGCAATACTGTGAACTCTCAGGGTTCACTATTCTCGGGTTACTCTGTCCGTCGGTTTACATTGTCTGTTGGGTTGTACTGTCTGTCGTTTTACACTGTGACTTGGTGTTTTTAGTACTTTTGTGTTTCACCTGATAACACAAACTCTCTCTTTGGTTCTTCAAAATTATGACCATAAGTCTGTCGGTTTACACTGTGACTTGGTGTTTTTAGTACTTTTGTGTTTCACTCGATAACACAAACTTTCTCTCTTTGGTTCTTGAAAATTATGACCATATGTATATGAGCAGTCATACCATATCAAGTTGACATCAATGACAATACAATACATTAACTGATTCAATGTCTTGCATTCTCTTTTCTGCTTCTCGGTGATCAACTTTGTCATCTTCAAACATTCAATCAGTTATAGTCTAAGTTGCCGATTCGGATTCGGGGACGGATTTGGGCTCGCGAATCCGGTTCGTGGATTCGTGAATTATTTTTTTGCCGTTTGGGTTCGTAGGGGTTCGTGAGTATATATATGCATTATATATACAAAAGATAAGAGAAATATACATAATTCTAAAACTAAATCATTTCACAGTATGAATCTATGATGGCTAATCATTGATAATGCCAAATCTCAAAGATTCAAAACATTAAAATTAAATCATAACATCAGTTCAAGTATCATTATTTGAAGTTCAACTAATGGATTAATAATTTACAAGGTTACCCGGAGACGGGGAGACTTTGAGGTCTCCGGTACCGGTACGCCTTTTTCAAAAATAGGAGACGGGGGTACTTGGAGACAGCAAATTTTTTTTTTAATATAATTTAATAATTTTTAAGAAATGCCATAGATTCATAACATAGTGCTTTGAAAACCAGATCAATGGAAAATTATAAGTATGAAGTTATGAACATTGGACATTAAAAGTTTAAAGAGTCAAAGACTAATACTAAATAGTAATGTCATATTAATATAGAGTCAAACAGTTCAAAAGTTCAAAACTCTTATTGCATATCTCATAGTCATATCTGATTTCTGAATATCGCATATGATCGTCATCATATCAATAAACAGATTAATCGCTGAGATTATCATTACATATTGAAATTTGAAATTCAAAAATATATAGTTTGATGCTAAATCGCTGATATGCAAACAAAAAACCAGAAATCTATCTATCTCATCTAATCCACAAGGCTGTGATCATCCATCTCAAGGTCTTCAATTATGATGCTGTCCAGAAACTCATCACTCTCCAACTCATGTTCCTCTGATGGTAGTATAACTAGGGGCAATTCATTAAGGCCATCTGGTTCAACTGCATCTTCCACCATGATTGCAGCATATCCATCATGTGCAATTTGGTCCCATTTTGCTGAAGGACCCTCCATATATGTAGGATCAACATGAGACAAAAGGTGAAGTGTGCTATGAATGTACATCAGGTTCTCTGCTTTCTTTGACCCCAATGGGTTCCTCTTCAATGAATGAATAAAACCATAAGTACTCCAATTCCTCTCACTAGATGAAGAACTCGCCACTTGTGAGAGAAATCTTATTGCAAATGATTGCAACTCAGGATTATCACCTGCATGGTTCCACCACCATTCTATAGGGTCTTTCTTTGTTCGCATATCATATAAAGCTTCTATTGATGTAAAATCACCTTGCCCACGTGAAAACTTATTCCGTTGACTCCTTATAACCGAAGCCTCTTCACCTCGACCATAAATCTTTTTTATTGCAGCCCAAAATCCCTTCATTGCCTCTCTATCCTCATGTGGAGCCCTCTTTTTGGTCTCTTCTGTATTATGCCATTTAGGATTTAAGGCATATGCAACACAATGAAGGGGTGTGCTCAATTTATCCCATCTTCCATGTAGTTTTTCTTCTATCAAAGGATATAAAGAAGGATCGCTAGCATCTGTTATTGTCTTGATTCTTTCACACATGGAATCATTTATTTATTTGAATTTTGTCTATTTAATATTTATTAAAAATGTTAAGTCATAAATGGCATTGCTAAAAAAACATTCAAATAAGGGTCAAAATCATAAAATGACATAATGTTGTTTTTTAATTAGGAGACGTGGGGGAGACTTCATTTTTTGGAATCGGAGACTTCGATTCTTCAGGAGACTTCGCCATGAAGTCTCCGGCCATTTTTGAAGTCTCTGGAGACGCGAAAAGTCTCCGAGACGTGTCTCGGTCTCCGAGACGCGTCTGGAGGGGGGGAGACGGGTCTCCGGGTAACACTGATAATTTATTGATATTCTCTTCTTCATCATCATCATCTTCTATATGGAGCCTAATAAGACTCGAAGGTTAATTTTTCCCCACTTTAATTATTTTATAAAGGCTCTGAGAGTTATTTTTCAAGGCAAAAAAAACGTCTTAATTTTACCACTTTACATCTTGGCTGGCCGCGGGTCCCCGTGGATTCGCGAGGATCCGCGTGGGATCCTCGAGGATCCTTGTTTTCTCCTCCCGGTCCGTGTGGGATTCGGGCTGGGTCCGGATGGATCCGTGGATCGCGGATCCAGCCGGACCCATAGGTCCAAATCCGGACCCTGCTCGGATCCAGCACAGACCTGGAGGAGAATCCGGATCCAGGGTCCAGGGTTCGAATCTGGTAACTCAGGTTATAGTTCATCAGTATATGTATATATATATATGTATGTATGTATGTATATATGTGTATATGTATACGTATGTATATATGTATGTATGTATGTATATGTATATATGTATGTGAACCACTCACTATTCATGAAACATGAGTCAACGAGTTTGACTTGAAAACTATACAATTGAATCCTGATAGCAATATCACAATTTGACTTGCTGTGGAAAATACCTCCTACTTATCAACTAAATATATATATATGTATGTATATGTATATATGTGTATATGTATGTACTATGTATATCTATGTATATGGATAAACACTAAAGGAAGGACAATTGATAATTAAATATATAATATTTATCTTTGTTGGTTGCATTTAATAGTGATAATTTTAGTTGTCTAAGTTGCAGATTCTGGTCTCCACTCGCAGACCCCTCATTGTAATCAAATTTCTCAACTAGTAGGACCCTAATGGGTTTGAGCCTTGAGGGGTAGCAATGATAAGCTGCTCAAGATGCTAGATGTGTGAAAAGCCAAATATTTTTTTAATAGAGAAAATGAGCAAAGAGAGCAAAGAGACCAAAATGATCTTTGTATTGAGCAAAATGATGCTTTTAGAAGCATTTTAGGTGCACTTGAGTTTTTGGATGAAAAAGGAGTCAATAAATTGTATTTTTTTAAAACTTATTAGCGCTCAGCACCTCTGGCACGCCCAGGTACGGCTGGATATGCCTTGGGTATGTTCCTGGTTGGCCTAGCCCAGATAAATACCCAGGGCGTACCCTGAGTGAACCTGTACCCGACGTACCCAATACAAGTGCAGATGCCTTAAGAATATTATTCCAGGTAATTATTCTACTTTAAAAAAGTTAAAAACCATACAGACATATGTCTATAGAATGGAAGTCCATACATAAATTAAAGTCCCTACATACTGATGCACAGCTGTAACCCACTAAAACGAGTTTACATGAATGTTGATGTCATTGAGTCCATGTGCATGTAGATACAAATGCACAAACATGGATACAAGTAGTGCCTAAGAGCTCTAGGCGGGGCAAATTTTGCTGGTTTTTGAAACAATGCACTTCTGTCTTAAACTAGTAAAATAAAATAAAAGATTTCGAACACTATTTTGGGCAGACTGCAAAATATTATAGTCTTATATTTATGTACATATCTCTTTGTACGATGTTGGTATTGACTTAACATTCAAAAGATTGATTTTAAACAGATAGGGGAGAAGATCTAGTAGTTGAGCATTTCTAACTTTGCACTTTTTAAATTTTATGTAGAAATTTCAAATCACTCTCAGTTTTATACAGCATCTTACTTGACAAGTCATCTGCTTACAACTAAGGTTTCAAGGCTACATCATCAAATATGATGCTTCATCAGCATGTCTTTTCCAGGGTGTCCAAAAAGGCCCCTAAAAAAGTGAGACACATACTTGTGTACTAAGTCATGTTTTGTTGGTGCACTGATATGGCATCACATGATTGGATTCTTTTTAGATCTAAGGAATACATTTCATTCTTTCATATGGGTAGTTATCATCAACACTAACAACTTTAAGTCACAACTATTGGTGCAATATTGTCAAGAGTAGGATGGTGGCTATTCTCCAAACAAAACAACACCTCTATACACATATGTACAAAAACCATTTTTGCATATACCATGACAGATTTCATGAAAATTTTCCTGGTTTGATACACAATCTTCCTCCACAGTGCTGTAAAAAGGCAAAAGATTTGATGAAAACACGTTGAGTTCTGACAAATTGTATTTTTCAGATTGTGCCATTTTATGTGAAGAACAACCACTTTAAAAATATTAGACATTACAACAAATACTATGTTCAATTACTAGATCCTTCCCCTAATTTGCTAAAGGATAAAAGTATATACTATATAATTTTATGTATTTGTTTTATATCATTTTATATTGAAATCGTTAATACATTTTAGTAACACTTGATTTGACCTATATAGTGCATGTATTGACTTCTGCTTAACATTTATTAGTCATTTGCACTTCCCATCTCCACAAATTTACAAAAAGTTTTGTACAATTTTTCATAAAGAACAATTTTTACACAATTTCTCTCTTGAATGGATTTAAAAATGTGATTAATTTGTTTGTAGCTTATACCTTGTGGATGAGATTTGAAGTTACTTGATGGGTGTGGATTTGCTAACCTAGATCTATTGAGATTCAGGTTCCTTGTTCGTTGAAAAAATTTCAATTGAAAAATTTATACAAAATGAATGTTTTCTGGAAGGAAGCTTTTGATTATAAAATAGATCTGTGGGCGTATGTCTTAATTCTTCTGCAAGAGTTAGTATTTCTACAAGAATGAATGCTTCATCTGAATTGTGTATTGAATGGATTTCTGGAAGCATACTTTTTGTTTGGACACTGTCAAAACTGAGCCTAACACCATTATGATTTTATCGTATTTTGCAGGTTACCTGAGCTTATGAAGAGGTTGGGTAGATACCTTACCTTTGTAGATAATTAGTCAGCTGCTGAATTGAGTTCCGCATGTTGTGGGCTGAAGAAAATTGTAGTATCCTGTACGTCACCTCCCGAAGAGAACTTTTCCATGTACCTTTATCTTGTGAAGAAAAATGGATTGCATACATGTTGATTTATTTTCAAATTAATTGTGCTGTATGCACACTGGACCATCAGATTGAATTGTCCTTCTCTCGATTCTTCGAAGGCAAATGCGAGGTCTGTTCTCAATGACCAGTGTGAGGTATATGCCTGCTTTTCCCCAGAGGAGAATATAGGATGGATTGATGTGTCATCGAAGGTGACAGCTTTTGCAGTCTTTTAACTCGAAAGATTTTCAATACAAACAAATTTCAAAGAACCTTTTTGGAAGCATCTCATGGCATGCCATTTATCACTCTGCTTTTGCAACATGGCATGAGTATTATTTCTGCATTTTCTACAAATAATTCTAAAACATGATCGTTACAAATGGCTTTGAAAATAAATTCCGGGGAGATCTAATGATGCGTGTTGCATTAATGCTGCTTGCTCTTCTATACCATTCATTTGGGATTTTTTTTCAATTATTTAATATTTCATTCTAGAAGTTATTTTCCTGTTTCTTGAGTAATTTTGGGAAATTCAAACTGAGGTCTGTTTCTCTATTCAATTTCAACAACTTTTTATATTATACGTCATGTGCTGGATTTTAGAGAAGAAAACCTGCCAAGAATGGTTTGTCCTTCGTACGAGTTGCAGGGTTGTACAACTATTATTTTAATGTTAGATTCTCACAACTAAGCACATTGGACCCTAGGGATTCAATAAATTTTTTTTATCACTATGTGATCAAGCTAACAATGATAATGGTTTCGAAAAGGTCGTGGTAAAAACCCCTATCTTTGTATCAACTTCTCTTTGCTCACTTCGACTTATCCATGCAATTCTCAATATCTTGATCATGGCATTCTACCTTTTTTGAAGCAGGATTTGGTGCTATGGACTTGCCTCTTTTGCCGCCTTAAAAGAAATTTTAGTCGTTGTCACCATAATTCTTAGAGAATCCGCCATTACTTTGTTTATCATTTCCCTCTGTTTTTTTCAACCTTTGAAAATATCTCCAATATTGTCATAGCATCTCCCATTGTGACAAAAACACTTGTAATACCCGGCACACTCTTGTGACTTTCACCCTCACAAAACCAGGAATTTATGTGCAATACGTGCCCATGCAATACCTGTAGTGTGTAGACACAGTCTTTTTGGTCCTTTGGACTAGGGCTTTTCGCCTTAGGGTGTATGCTCAACGCGCAAACTCACAACATCATCTAAGGTTCTGAAAATGACACTAAACTTTTATATCCAAAAAAGTCCCAAGTAACATCATCAATTGGAAAAAAGTACTAAACTTTTATATCCAAAAAAGTCCAAGTAACATCATCAATAGGAAAAATGTATGACATTCTTTAGTTCATATTTATTCACCGTGTTAGGATGAGGGGTTTCACAAGGTTTCGTTCAACAATTCTACCATCAGATAATGATGACACAAAATAAGGAACAAACCTGTTTTTTTATTGTAGCAAAACCCCATGCAGAGTCTATATGTTTAAAAATAGACTATCAAGTAATATTGTGTAGCCTCATGAATTTATTGAAGCCTCTTAACCCTAAATAATGATCAACAATCACTTTGAAGACCACAGTGTAAACTATATCAAGTGAGGATTAATGTGTAATGTATAATCTCTAGTTATGAAAGATGTTTGTGCATTTGGAAACCCTCAAGATCCATGAAACATGCATAATGGTCTTGTAGCAGTGTGAACCTAATATAAACGCTTCCAAATAGTAACAAAACATTTCACGCAATTGGACGTGTGGGTAAGGTGTAAATGAGCCTTGCACACTTTTTTTAATCCACTAGGAGGTGAAGTCTCTTTAATCTCTATAACATGGTAAAACTCAAAAGAGAAAGATACCCTTTTCTTCCCAATCACATGGACTCCTTAAACAACAAAAAACAAAACACAAAACCCTAGACTCCTTAAACAACAATAAAACAAAAACCCTAGAGCTCATACAATATGTCAAACAATGATCATGTAGAGGTGCATGTACTCTCCTTAAACAATAATACACAACCTTAGATTTGTTAAACAACAATAAAACAAGAACCCTAGAGCTCATGCAACATCTCAAACAATGATCATGTAGAGGTATATGAAAAATATCAATAGTTATGACTTATAATTATTGAAATTTTAAGTATCTATGTTATAATTAAGCTAGGGCTAATACCATATAACATATTTTCAATTCTTGTCGTTTTAACAAAACTTCATCCATTTAATGTATCCTAGAAGGTATAGAAAATACAAGTTGATCAATGAGACCTTCACTAGTAAGTAAATATGATAGGTTAGCATAATTTCATAGCAAGAAATATAGTTTTCTAAATTACTTAGTGAACAATCTTACTCTCCTCAATTAGGAGATTCTTTATTCTCTTGTAAGGGGGGAATCATTCAAGGAGAAGCCTACTTGTGCATATTGCAAGAAGACTGGACATGAAGAACACTATTGTTACAAGAAGGCTATTGATGAATTGAAGCACCTATTTGAAAAGAATAGAATCACTTCGCCTTCAACAATATCTGCTTCAACTTCTTCACAACAAACAAAATTTGATAAGGAAAATAGTCACACTTTTGGGACAAGTGAGAACAAAGGAAAAACTTTGTAATACTATAAGTCGTGATTCAAGGAGATGGCTTCTCATCACATGTCATCTTCACAATCTATGTTCTCTCTATTTAAGCCTTGTAACATACCACCTCACTAGACAAATAATCTCCCTTACATCTATCAAATCATTCATGGTGCAACAATGAAGATTGGAGTTTAGTTTTGATTTAGTTATCATTAGGGACTTTGAGAGAGGAGCTATCATTGATATTGGGGTGGTGGATGATCCAAATTTTGAGCCTTGCATTCCATCTCCTATTGAGATCTCAATGATTGTTTCTCCTAATGGGTGCCAACAAGAAGTTGAGTCCATTTTTTGGTTAAAAAGTGGAACTGTTTTTCCTGTTTTTTAAAAAGTGGAACTCTTCCACGACCTACAATTTCTAGATTTGAATCACTTTCCAGGTACACCTTCCCACCATCATATTCTTTATATTTCATGAACCACTCTTTGTGTGAAGTTATGTGAAAAGATGCGCCTGAATGAATTAACCGAAAATTGTCTAATGAGTGTGTTCCCAAGGAAACAACGAAGGCATCAACATCGCCTGAGAAGACACAGTATCAGAAGTACTCTCCTTCTTTTTCTCCTCTTTGCAATCCTTTCAAATATGGCTTTTCTGTCCACAATTCCAACATTTAGCTTTGGACTTCTTACTAGGAGACTTTGATTTCTCCTGAGACTTGGATTTTGACTTCTTACCCTTTTTGCCTCTTTCCTTTGATCTGCCCCAAACAACAAGAGCCTCCTTGGCCATTTCAGAAGACTTCCTTCATGCTTCTTCTGCCAGCAATGCAACAACCACATCTTTCATTTTGAAAGTGCTTGTTGTACTTCCAATAGCCATCACCAGATGATCCCATGTGTCAGGCAAGGAACATAACAAAAGCATACAATGATCCCCGTCATCAATTTTTACTCCTATAAATCTAATTGAAAGTATTAATATGATATGCAATAGATGTACCTTCGTCCATCTTAAAAGAGTACAACTTCTTCCTCAGGAATAACTTTTTTACCAGAGATTTTCCCTGATAAATATCACCAAGTTCTTCCACAAAGAAGTCATTGTTTTCTCTTCATGATAATTTAACATAACATAATCAATAAGATAGAGCCTAATCAACCCTTTATCTTTTTTATCTGCAATCTGCCAAACATCTTGTTGCATGTTTGATGGTTTATTTCCAGACACTGCAACCCATAGATCTCTATCCACGAATAGATATTCCATCTTAACCTTCCACAACTCACAATTGCTATCATCAAACTTCACAACATCTACTCTTCCTGATGTGCTTGACCTCTCAACCTAGAATATTGATCACCAGACCTACTACAAGATTCCCACTACTTAAATGACACAAAAATATCGTTCTACCCACATGGATAAAATAATTGGCCAAGCTCTAATACCACTTGTTAGGAAAGCAAGGTGCGAAAATGCCTTCCTCAAAGTCAAATTACTAGGGGAGAGAAGCTGTGGAGACTTTTAATTTCAATTATAGTCATAAAGATGTACTAAATGGAAAAAAAGTAAACTAGATAGAATAAACAAACACAAATAGACACAGATAATTTACGTGAGAAAACCCTTACGGGTAAAAAACCAACTCTTTGATGTTTACATAGTCTTTGTTCTTCAACAATACAATCAAAGATGTACTAAATGGAAATAAAGTAAACTAGATAGAATAAACAAACTCAAATAGATAGAGAATTTACGTGAGAAAACCCTTATGGATAAAAAAACAACTCTCTGATGTTTACACAGTCTTTGTTCTTCAACAATACAATCAACTCAATCGAAAAGCTTCGACATAAAAATTTTGTAACTTCTCTAATTATTCATCCATTATTAGATTAATTCGTCATGATCATTTTTATGTTACAGGTTGGAGATAGTTCATTTTAGTTCTCTATTCGTTCAACTGTCATCGTATCATCCCATTGAAGAGACATATAGAACTTACGATGAGTTCCCAAGGTTCCAACATGGACCAATCACACTATTCAGTCAATCCCCTTTAGACATCTCAACACGATCAACCTATTTTCAATCCTATGGTCCCCACATTCCTCGTCATGGCTCATTGAAGAAGGTTTGGATTTTGGTAAATCACTTTGCACTCACTACTGAACATAGAAGCTACTCCGATAACTTATGTCGCCAAAACTATGTCATGTTTCATTAATATCACAATTAAAGAAAGTAAGGTCTTCGAAAAAAACCTTAAAGTGTTTCATCGATCACCAAATTTACACCGAAAGTGATTCATATCGATATAGGAAACCACATTGCTAAGATCCTCAAAACATCTGATCGATCACAAATGTTATGTTGAAAAGGGATAATATCGTCGAGACCAATCAACCATCATATTAAAAATATCCTATTGATAAAGGTATTGTTTTGATAGAAAAGCTTCATCAATATTACTTTATTGATATAGGTCAAACTTCGCCAAAGTACCTAAAACATTTCACTGATCATTGAAGTTCTATCGAAACAACTTGTCACCAAAATGAAACAAATGTTATATCGATGTGAGCTATATTGATGTAGGTTATAACTTCGGCATGACTCTCTCGGGTCACATCGGGACCAAGGTTACCTGACAATAGTTTATTGGCAAGACCACCAAATGTTACATTGATAGAAAGTCATCGAAGAAGGCTATGATGTCGATAAGATATTCAGACGTCTCACTGAGATTGATGTTACACTAAAATTTGTCCATCACCAAAATGATCACCTTGTTACGCCATAGGCGTTTCCCTCTTGGAAAGCCCCAGCCTGTTTTTTTGCATCTACAGTTGGGAGTGTACAAGAGGCCAATGACTGCCATTGGGAACATCTAGGCCATTCAATCAGGTGAGAGTCTTGTTGCTGATTTGTATTTATAGCATGTGCCAGCTGGCCTATAACAGTCCCATCAGAATGTTCTCTCGCTGTGAAGTCGTCGAGGCTTGCTGTGTAAAGATATTTCATTGAAATTGCATTCTATTCATACTTGATTGCCTTTGCTCTTATCCGACAGTTAATGCATTAGGTTTGCTCTTATCCTGCAGTTAATGTATTAGGTTTGGCTCTAAATACATTTTTTGGAATGCTCTTTGCCTCGCCGCCCTCTTCTTCTATAAATTCCAAATTACTATGTCAAATAAAATTACCATTACCTGCCAAAAGAAAGCTCAGAGCACTCACAACAACAAACAACAGACAACAGCTATTGAACAACAGACAACACCTATTGATTTTCTTATACGGTACTTTTTACCCTTCTCTAGCCTTTTTAACTGTGGTAAATTATTTCATTCTTCCTACATAAGTTGATTTATCTTCCTTATTTCTTGCATTTCCCTGAAACCTTCTTTTTACTTTCTTGTGTGGAAACATTCTTTTTACTTTCTGGTCAATCCACCATGGTGCACTCATGTCAAGTTATCAAGTTCCCAACCAATTGCAAAACACACATATTGACTGCTACGCCTGTGGCTGCAAACAGTGGATAAACCTGCATATATCCATTAAGCTTATAACTAAAATGTGCATAGTCCAAGTTTTTCTGTAGTGCTTTGTTATCTACACCAGCCTTAGGAACACACCAGACTCTTGAAGTGGGAGGAGCTGTAGCAGGCGTACCAGTGGAAGGGACGGGACGGGAGTTGTATTTGATGTCTGCATCAAATAAAGGTTCAATTAGAAATTCGATGGTACAACTGAAGCTCAATCTGGCTTTTTACCTCTATTTGGCTTTTCAAACATAACTAGAAAAAAAACCACAACCTTTCTACTTATTTATTGAAGTTTGTAACCAGACCCACAACTAGTAGGGCTACATTTGATTGAACCAAAGAAATAATATCTTTGAGACTGCTTTTGAGCAAATGGGTATTGTAAAGAAAACATACGATGCATCATAGTTTCCTTACCGGGGATTGTTGTTAATTCGATGACTCTTTACTGATAAATAATCCCATTATGCATACAACCGTTGTAACAATAGATGTATAAATTTGCATCTCAAGGACCATTGCAAAAGTTTCCTTCTTTATAACTCTTTGGAACAAAAGCTGCACCAATGGAAGGATGAGTCCATACATTGCAGCCGCTGCAACAGTGCAAAAGAAGCCTATTCTGTACTCGCCATTGCTCACTCCTTCAGCCCTGTCACTACCTGAATTGACTCCAAGGAAAACAACACTGAAAATAAGTATAACTAGAGAATTCATGACAGATGGAGTGATTTTTTACTTGTTCAATATAAATGCAAACACTGCATTGAAGGCCAATTGACTTGAACAAAGAAGAGAATATGTTGAAGCCGACATAAAAGAAACACCCCAAGAGTAAATCAAACAGTGTAGCTAACAGATAGTGTCAAAAAAATTGTAAAGCATACATCATTGCAACAACTTTTCTTTTTATAGTGGTGTAATTTCATTCAGTGGTTAAATATATAATTTTGTTTGGTAGTTGACAAATTCTTACTTCCAAAGCACACCAAGTGGCCAATTGTGCCTAAGGCATTAAGATGCACATGGAATGGTTTACATAGAATCGTCCCTGAATCGTCCAGCAGATGGGGGTTTAGAGGATGAAAGTAGGGATCAAGTATTCTTAGCACCTTCAGTTGGCCAAACTGAGGTAGAATCCTTCACACTAAAGAATTTCTGGAGAGATTCAATAACTGTAGTACAGATAGGTTCCCTATGAAAGGAGAAATCATACCTTCCAATCCCAAATTCCCAATTGAAGGAGAACGATGGAAACCACGCTGTGGGCATTCTTTCTACAGCAAACGTCATTCCACGAGCACTCATTTCTTGAATTTACAGAAGTACAGTTGGAAAGTGACTGCATGGGGTCGGCTGTAATGCCATTTTTGAAAGAGAGTGGGCCTTCCAGATCCCTTTTCTCAAGGGCTTCTTCATTGCCTTCGTGGAGTAGCAGAGGCCTTTCACAACAGAAAAGGGATAATGAGAGTAGAAGGTGTTCATGTGAATGGGTAATGCGAATGCCAGAGTTAAGGTTAACGACATGGGGGCTCTGATTCGCAGGAAGGCGCCATTGGAAGCCATGGATGAGATTGGCGAGGGCCAGCTGAACCACTTTCAGACCCAGACTGGCCCCCAGACACATTCTTCTGCCAGAACCAAAAGGCAGCAACTCATAATCTCTGCCCTTCACATCCAAGCTGCTACCTTGAAACCTCTCTGCCCTACATTACTCTGGCTTTTCCCACAGTGTTTCATCTCTGCCGATTGTCCACATGTTCACGAATGTTTTGGTGTTGGCAGGGATGTCATACCCTCCAATTTTGCAGTGTGGGCTTGTCATTTCTGAACAACCCAGCAAGCGAGTGACCACTGTAATAAAGATTGCTAAATGTTCATAATCGTTATGGTCATCTTGATTTGGCCCCGCGTTGATAAGAATGAGTACCCACCATGAATTCTTTAGATTGTTTTTAACCCAATGAAGGAAAAACAAGAAATGCTAGCCCTACTATTTCCACATCCTTCTGGAATCGAAAAGCCCAAAAACTTACCTTTTGGTCACTATATTTTGCAAGAGTTGATTGGCAATGGCATCATGGTTGCGATCAAAGACTATTATTGACCAAATGCGGTTTTTAGACGCCGCATGCTGCTGAGCCTTGCACCTAGCAGTTGCCGCCATGCAAGATACCACCTGTATTTCTCTCCATGCATAAACACTACACTTGGCTTATATTTTATTTCAAGTTTTATTAATAAAATATTTGTTCTGGACATATGGCAACCAACTTAGGGAGTTATCGTTTCTGCAGCTGTAAAATAAGATGGTCAGATATAATGAATCGGGTTAAGTAAAAGACAAGAGTAAATATATATTCAAGGATAAGATAAAAATTATTTTATATATATGAAAAAAGTGACTATATTCTACACATTTCCAGGAAGCCATGTCACTGTTATATTGACCAAACAAAAGTTAGTAATAAAGTTGTATAACTGCCGAACTAACTCATATATATGGTAATTGTTTTGTTTGGTTATCCAAATCTTTTCAATACAAACTGTTATCATTTTGAAAATGTAAGACTACCTTAACCCACAAACAATAAAACTTAAAAATATGGAGACCACTTTGACTTTGACCATTTTGAGTAATTTTAAAGCAAGGATTCCATAGAATTTTAAATTCTTTTATGTCTAGAAATTTTAATTGGAAGTAGGATTTTATAAAATAACATGCAATTAGAATTGAAATTTCAAATAAATCTCACACAAGCTATGATCTAGATAAACAAGTCCACAAGTTAGTGGAAGAAATTTTAGGCCCTTCTCTAGGGCCTCTATTTGATGGCTTTCTTGCTAACCAAACTTTTCCTTATGATTATCTATTCAAACCACTCTTTAAATACTATCACATAATCTATATATAGATCTTATGAAAGAAA
>MU224876.1:50012-66185 GCA_018584345.1 Thuja plicata | reverse complement strand
CCTAAAGTGTGATAATGCGCACTAGGACCCCTTGGGACACACTTGATTGTTCCAATGTGTCGAAAGGGGTCATGGGGACTTCCTAGGGGTCTTAAAGCGTGATAATGCGCGCTAGGACCCCTTGGGACACACTTGATTGTTCCAATGTGTAATAGGACACCTAGGAAGTCCCCATGACCCCTTTTTACACATTAGAACACTCAAGTGTGTCCTAAGGGGTCCTACGACATCTTGGACACACTTGAGAGTTGAAATGTGTCGAAAGGGGTCATGGGGACTTCCTAGGGATTCTAACGCGTGATAATGCGTACTAGGACCCCTAGGAAGTCCCCACGACCCCTTTCGACACATTTCAACACTCAAGTGTGTCCTAAGGGGTCCTACGACCCCTTTCGGACACACTTGATTGTTCCAATGTGTCGAAAGGGGTCATAGGAAGTTGCATGACAGACCTTCTTGCAGACATGTCCACAAAATTCAAACTTCTTCATACATCGGGCCTTGCAAATCCAATTCTCACATGTCCTCCATGATGACATTTCCTGGGACAAGGATGACCACAAATTAATTTTTTCTTTGCATTTCCTGGTACGAAAGCTCATACTTCCATCGCCATACCTCCTTAAATCATGAGATTTGGTAACAAGTCCAGCATCATCTCGATGTTTAGGACAGTATAGTGGTATTCCATTACCAACATACCCATTATTTGTAAAATGCTTTATGATATCACTCCACACTGGAGAATTGTTTGAGACTAGCTTGGCATTTCCAAAGATATACAGTCTAATTCTAGCCATGGAAAGGGCAACACAAGTTCTGTTTGGAATGTTAAGAAATCCTATATTTTCCGATGTTTTTACATTCAAATTAGGAATTGAATGTTTCTTACCAAAGAAAACAATATGATATTGCTCTCTTGTCCCTGGTCAAGAGTACATTTGCTAAGAATTGAGCTCTGAGTTCTAGATCCTAACCTTGCTAGACTTTTCTCATATTCATATATTCCCTCCAAAAATTGATCCAGAGCTTTGTTAGTAAAGCACACTATGAAAATGGGGCCAGAGGAATCTGAAATCTTATGAAGCAAAGCCTTTACAATTTGCAACTCGGTAAATGTTTTTCTAGTGCCAGGAGGGCCCTAAATAATGGCCAATTGTTCGGTGAGCCCATGATTAATGGCCGCTTCCTAACTATCATCAACAGAATCACATTTGTAGACTTGTTTCCAATCAAAATTACATTCAAGCTGAGTTGTTTTGGCTTCCAGATAAACTCACTGCTTTATAAACATAATATTGAATGAAAGACCAAATTCTACACCATCTTTACCTCCTCTCATCCCCACATATTCAACAGAGTTATAAACCTAGAAATCAGAGGACCCTTTCTGCTCAACAAACTTCCATTTTTTCTTGTAACTCCCTCTAATTAGCTTCACACACTCCCTATAAGCTTCGAGTTAATCTTCTCTTATAACTCTGAACTAGGTGTATAAATAATTGTATGTGCACCAAGTTGTGGACCCATGTATATATATATGTATATATATATATATGTATGTATGTATATGTACATATAGATATATGTATGTATATGTACATATATATATGTATGTATATAGATGTATGTATGTATGTATATGTATAGATATACACACACAAAGTTTAAAGAAATATACAAAAGTGTAAAATTAAATACATTTGATGGTATGCTTCACGTATGTGAGCATCACCTAGATGCAATGAGTGCTAAGTGCTCCATTCATTCCCATGTGAGATGGGTTTTTGTGAACCACTCACTATTCATGAAACATTGATCAACGAGTTTGACTTGAAAACTACACAATTGAATCTTGATAGCAATATCACAATTTCACTTGCTGTGGAAAATACCTCCTACCTATCAACTATATATGTGTGTGTGTACATGTATATATGTGTATAAGATATATGTGTATATACATGTATATGTATATACATGTACATGTATATATGTATATGTATATGTACATGTATATGTACATGTATGTATATACATGTATGTATATGTATATGTATATGTATATATGTGTGTGTGTATATATATATATATATATATATATATATATATATATATATACATAATTTAAAGAAATATACAGAAGTGTAACATTAAATACATTTGATAGTATGACACTTAATCAATGCCAAATGCCAAAATGATAAAGATATACACTAAATGACAATTGATTGTTAAATAAATAATATTTATCTTTAAATAAACAATTGGTTGTCTAAGTTCAGGATTCTGGTCTCTACTCCCAGATCTCCCTCATTGTAATCAAATTTCTCAACTAGTAGGACCCTAATGGGTTTGAGGGGCAACAATGATAAGCTGCCCAAGATGTTAGATGTGCGAAAAGCCAAGCAATTTTTTTTAATAGAGAAAATGAGAAAAGAGAGAGAGAGAACAATTTGATCTTTGTATTGGGCAAAATGATGCTCCTAGGGACATTTTAGGTGCACTAGGGTTTTTGGTTGCACAAAAAAGTTTATTTTTTCTTATTTATTGGCACTCAGCACCTCTGTCACGCCCAGGTACGGCTGGATATGCCTTGGGTATGTACCTGATTGACCTAGATGTCCAGATAAATACCCAGGGCGTACCCGAATCAACCTGTACCCAACGTACCAAATACGAGTGCAGGATGCCTTACGAGCATTCCAGTTAATTATTCTACTTTAAAAAACTATACAGACATATGTCCATGGAATGGAAGTCCACACATAAATTAAAGTCCCTAGATACTGATGCACAGCTGTAACCCACTAACACGAGTTTACATGAATGTTGGCGTCATTGTGAGTCTATGTACATGTATATGTCCTACACTTGTCACACATGTGTGCGCATGTAGATACAAATGCACAAACATGGATGCAAGTGACTAAGAGCTCTAGGTGGGGCTAATTTTGATGGCTGTTGTAACAATGCATAAAACTAGTAAATTAAAATATTTTGTTTTAACAGTATAACATGTGAGGAAATAGCAGTGGCTAATCTCCATGTAAAATATATTAAAGATAAAAAAGTCTTTTTTTTTTTCAGATTCGCGAAAATTTAATATTTTTTATTACATTTTTTTGTGGTTTTTCACCACAAAATATGCAGATTTTAAAGAACAAATACTGAAAATTTCGTGAAAATTTGTTATGTTTTCCGTTTTTTGAAATTTGATCAACAGTGCATTTTACATGGATGATAGCTGCGCCCGAGGGAAATTGGTTAGAGTGCAAAATATTAGTCTTATATTTATGTACATATCTTTTGTCTGATGTTTCCTTCTTCAGTCATAGTATTGCCTTAATATTTGAAGGGTGATTTTTAACAGACAAGAGAGAAGATCTTAGTAGTTGAGCATTCTAACTTTGCACTTTTTCAAATCTTATGTAGAAATTTCAAATCACTCCCAGTTTTGTACAACAGCTTACTTGACAAGTCATCTGCTTACAACTGAAGTTTCAAAGCTACATCAAACATAATGCCTCATCAGCACACATTTTCCAGGGTGTCCAGAAAGGCCCAAAAAAGAAGTGAGACACATACTTGTGCACTTAGTCATGTTTTGTTGGTGCACTAATATGGCATCACATGATTGGATGCTTTTTAGATCGAAGGCATACATTTCATTCTTTCATATGGGTAGTTATCATCAACACGAACAACTTTAAGTCACAACTATTGGTACAATATTGTCAAGAGTAAGATGTGGCTATTCTCCACACAAAACAGCACCTCCATACACATCTGTACAAAAACCATTTTGCATACCACTGTGGATTTTCATGAAAATTTTCCTGGTTTGATACACATAATCTTCCTCCACAATGCTATATTAATGCCTGTGTTACCGGATTCGCGTCTGGTTGGATCCGGATCCGGTCCTGGATCCAGGGTCCGGGTCCGGGTCCGGATTCTCAACTCGGTCTGTACTGGATCCAGGTAGGGTCTGGATTTGGACCTGTGGGTCTGGATGGATCCATGGCCCACGGATCCAGACGGACGCACAGGTCAAAATGCGGAGCCTGCCCGGATCCATCATGGACGGGGAGGAGAAACTTAGTAATTTGGGGTGGAAACTACGCCAATAAAAGTGGGGAAAAATTAACCTTTGAGTCTTATTAGGCTCCATATAGAAGATGATGATGATCAAGAAGAGAATATCAATAAATTATTAATCCATTAGTTGAACTTCAAACAATGATACTTGAATTGATGTTATGATTTAATTTTAATGTTTTGAATCTTTGAGATTTGGCATTGATCAATGATCAACCATCATGGTTTCATACTATGAAATGATATAGTTTTAGAATTATGTATATCTCTCTTATTTTTTGTATATATATATATATACACACACGAATCCCTACGAACCCAAATGGCAAATTTTTTTTTTCACGAATCCACGAACCAGATTCACGTGCCCAAATCTGTCCCCGAACTCGAATCGGCAACTTAGATTAATGCAAAAGATTAGATGAGAGCACATTGAGTTTTGACAATTTGTGTTTTTCATATTGTATCATTTTATGTGGAAAATAGCCATTTTAAAAATATTAGACATTAAACCAACAATCACTGTTTTCAATTACTAGATCTTTCCCCTAATTTTCTAATGTAATTTTATGTATAAAAGTATATACTATGTAATTTTATGTCTTTGTTTTATATCATTTTATATTGAAATCGTCAATACGTTGTAATAAACACTTGATTTGACCTATATGTAGTGCATGTATCGACTTCTGCTTAACATCTGTTATTTTTTTGCATTTCCCATCTCCACAAATTTAGAAAAAGTTTTGTACAAGTTTTCGTAAAGAAAAACTTTTACACAAATTCTCTCTTGAATGGATTTCTGAATGTGATTAATTTGTTTGTAGCTTATATCGTGTGGATGAGATTTGAAGTTCCTAGATGGGTGTGGATTTGCTAACTTAGATCAATTGAGATTCAGGTTCCTTGTTCGTTGAAAAAAATTCAATTGAAAAAACTATACAAAATGAATGCTTTCTGGAAGGAAGCTTTTGATTATAATATAAATTTGTGTGCCTATGTCTTATTTCTTATGTAAGAGTTACTATTTTTGCAAGAATGAATGTTTCATTTGAATTGTGTATTGAATGGATTTCTGGAAACAAGCTTTTGTTTGGACACTGTTGAAACTGAGCCTAACACCATTATGATTATATCATATTTTGCAGGTTACCTGATCTTATGAAGAGGTTTTGTAGATACTTTACCATCTGAAGATACTTAGTCAGCTGCTGACTTGAGTTCCGCATGTTGTAGGCCGAAGAAAATTGTTGTATCTAGTCCGTCGCCTCCTGCAGAGAACTTTCCCGTGTACCTTTGTCTTCTGAAGAAAAATGAATTGCATGCATCTTAATTCATTTTCTAATTAATTGTGCTGTATGAAAACTGGACCATTAGATTGAATTGTCCTGCTTCTCTCGATTCTTCAAAGGCAAATGCAAAGTCTGTTCTCAATGACCAGTGTGGGGTATATGCCTGGGTTTCCCCAGAGGAGAATATAGGATGGATTGATGTGTCATCGAAGGTGACGGCTTTTGCAGTCTTCTAACTCGAAAGATTTTCAATACAAACAAATTTTAAAGAACCTTGCAGTTTTGGAAGCATCTCATGACATGCCATTTATCACTGCGCTTTTGCAACATGGCATGAGTATTATTTCTGCATTTTCTACAAATAATTCTAACACATGATCGTTAAAAATGGCTTTGGAAAAAAAACCCAGAGGAGATCTAATGACGCGTATTGGGTTAATGCTGTTTGCTCCTGTACCATTGATTTGGGGATTTTTTTATCACTTATTTCATTCTAGAAGTCTTTTGCCTGTTTTTTTTGGGTAATTTTTGGAAATTCAAACTGAGGTCTGTTTCTTCATTCAATTTCATCATCTTTTTATATTTTACGTAATGTGCTGGATTTTAGAAAAGAAAACCTGCCAAGAATGGTTTGTCATTTGTACGAGTTGCAGGGTTGTACAACCATTATTCTAGTTTAGATTCTCACAACTAAGCACATTGGACCCTTTTTTTTGAAGCAGGTTTTTACTCTATAGACTTGCCTCTTTTGCCGTCTTCAGGAAACTCTTGTCATTATCACCATAATATTTAGAGAATCCACCATCGCTCTGTATTTCATTTTCTGTAATCTCTGTTTTATCAACTTTTCAAAATATCTACAGTAATGTCACTGTATTCTGCTTCATCACAACGCATTACCTCTCCCACTGACAAAAGCTCTTATAATCGCCCGACAAACTCGTGACTTTCACCCTCTTACATTAGGATTCATGTGCAATACGTTCCCATGGAATATCTAGTGCTTAAGACATAGTCGTTATGGTCCTTTGGACTAGGCCTTTTTGCCTTAATACTAAGAAACTCCATCTTGGTAATGATACTAACTCTTTACATCCAAATAAGTCAAAGTAGCATCATCAAAAACAAAAAGCATGACGTTCTTTAGCTCGTATTTAATCACTCACTGATAGGATGAGGGGTTTCATGAGGTTTCGTTCAATTCTAATATGAGATAATGATGACACGAACCAAGGGACAGACCTGTTATTTATTGTAACAAACTATACGTAGGGTTTGGTGGTAAAAAATAGACTCCTAAGTAATATTGTGGAACTGCATAATCTTATCGAAGCCTCTTAATCTCAAAGAATGATTTAAGGTTAACTACCATTTTGAAGACCACACACATAAACTATCCTTAAGTAAAGATAAATGTGTAAAGCACATTCGTTGGTTATGAAAGTTGTTTGTGCATTTTGAAACCCTCTACATACATAATGGTCTCGTATTAACTGCACGGAACTAATAAAAATCCTTCTAAATATTGCAAAACTTTTTTAATCCATTACAACATGGTAAATGTCCTTGATCTCTCTAACATGCTCAAATTAAAAGGAGATATTTACCTTTTATTTCCCAAATATGTGGACTCTTTGAACAACAATAAAATAAAATCCTAGACTCGTTGAACAACAATAAAATATAACCTTTAGAACTAATGCAACATGCATCTCGTTTTTGTTGAACAACAATAAAACAAAACCCTAGAACTAATACAACATGCATCCCCTTCTTGGGGTGGTGAATGATAATTGAAAGCTATCTTCATTTTTTTATTGCCCAAGACTTATTTTGTGTTTAATTTCTCCCACCTAAAGCCTTTAAGACGCAATGGGTAAAAAATAATGATCATATAGAACTTTGGCCAAAGTATATGGAAAATATCAATAGTTATGATTATTGAAATTGTAAACATCCATGTTATGCTTGAGCTATTGGGCTAATACCATATCATACATTTTCTATCTCAGCTCTTTTAAGAGACTTCATATATTTAATGTAGTCTAGAAGGTATATAAGCTAGAAGTTGATAAATGAGACCTTTGTTGCATGAAATGTGGTTTTTGAAATTGCTCAATGAATGATCTTTCTTTGCTCAACAAGGAGATTCTTCACCCTCTCAAGGGGGAATCATTTAAGAAGGAGAAGCCCACTTGTGCATTTGGGGTTATAGGTAATTTTGCATCACCCAAAAAAAATGTTATTTTCATTTTCTATTTAGGTAACTGAAAGTAAATGCAAGCATCTATATCTCCATATACGTAAGTGTCAAATTATATAGGAGGTTGAAAAATATTTATTATTTATGACCTTTTGTATAAAAGCAATTGTATTTTTCAATAAGGGACACCTTTTTCTATCATTTACAATGCTAAAATCATATAAATACCCTTTTCAACATGGGGACAAGGAAGGGGAAGATTTATGCACTCATATTTATTGAATGGTTTTCATAAGAATAAATAAGGGGAAAGACTCACTTTGTCTAAGCCCTCTTAAAACCCAAGATAGCTCTCATTGCCAAAACCTAAGGCGAGAATAATCTTCTACAAGAAAGCCCATTTGACATGGTCATAAGCTTTGGC
Source organism: Thuja plicata (assembly GCA_018584345.1). Taxonomy (NCBI): domain Eukaryota; kingdom Viridiplantae; phylum Streptophyta; class Pinopsida; order Cupressales; family Cupressaceae; genus Thuja; species Thuja plicata. Next base: position 58,165 of record MU224876.1, on the reverse strand, counting down.
CATGTCCAACTTTATGAACATAATCTTCTCCTTAGAAGTTATCGTGGAATGAATAGCTTTAGGTGTAAAATAATTCCCATCCACCCTCCCTACTCTACCAAGAACAATTTATTGAGCCATGCCTTTTTTTGTAATCAAATTTGTGATAATTTTTATAAATCACATTATAAACATTTATAGGTCTCAAAAAGTCACTAGCCCCCTTTTTTTAGGGAAGAGTTGAAGGAAAGTAGCGTTCATAACTCTTAGCATTTGTTCACTCTGATGAGATTCCTACACAACATCGAAAAGATCCATCTTGACTATCACCCAACTTCTTGATACAACTCAATATGGAAATCATCTAGACTAGGGGCTTTACCTTCCTCTATAGGACAAATTCTTCTAATTCACACATAGATGGGTAGATAACATTTAAGAAACTTCATCCATTTAATGTATCCAAGAAGGTATATATGCTACAAGTTGATCAATGAGACCTTTGCTAGTAAGTACATATGATAGGTTATCATAATTTCATAGCATGAGATACAATTTTCTAAATTGCTTAGTGAACAATCTTAGTCTCCTCAACTCGGAGATTCTTCATTCTCTTGTAAGGAGGTGTTGATGTTTTGTATAGCTATGGTGAGGGTCATAAGTGTTGACACATGAGACCACTACACATTTTGTTTGATCATCCTCCCTAACTAAGAGGGAGTGTTAATGTTTGTAGCTTTAGTCGTATGATCATTAGAATACATATAATACATGTTGATTAATAATAACATAATATATATGTTATATTATTATTAATCATATGAAATTTAATATTCAATATTAAATTATTATATTATTCTTAATTAATAATTGATTGATGAAACATTACAAGATTGATTAAATTATAATTAATAGGAAGAGGTATGTCCTTTCTTATAAATAATAATGAATATACATGTCCCATGAAGGGACATGTCTCTCCTAGCCTCATTCCCAATATAAATGAAAGAGAGATTGTTGCATTTGGAAAATACATACAAAATAGAGTGCTATTACATTTGCAGCTATCCTAAAATTTAACATGGTATCAGAGTATGTAAGAGAGTAGTTTGTTGATGGTGAATGCTTGACTGTCTTAGAAAATACAGTGTCAATAAAGGGACCATATCTCACGAATCCACCGTTGGATTTTTCTGAATTTCAGATATGTTGGTGAAAAACAAATTTTGAATAATCCCACCGGAGCGATTGGAGAAATAGTATAGGGTTAAAAGTTATGACGGACTGTGTACGGGTCTATGTGAAATTCTTGAAAGTGGCTTTCATTAAAGAGATATGTTAATTTGTTATGATTGTGGTCAAGAATTAACAAAGAAGAATGTATTCAAGGAAGTGTGTCCCTTTATAGAAAAAAAAAGAATTAATTATAGATTTTCACCTTTCTTGGAGAAATCAAGTCATTTAACAAGAAGACATGAGTATTGTTCAACAATATAAGAGTGAGAATTGTACATTGTGGGGGGAATAATAACCTATGTTACATTTCCATTTGAACTATCCTTAGCGGAGAGTGAGAAAATGGTGATCATCCACTCTAGGTTGTCGCTCTACATGAAGGTTGTCGACATGACTAGCACGAATAACATTATGATCTCCTGCAGCATGCCCTCCACAAACAACTTTAAAATTTGATGAGAGTTGATATTTCCTATATGGGCTCACCTTACAAAAGGAAATATTTGAAACTTAAGATAAGTATTCCATGTTTTATTAATGCACATGAATTATTGAGTTTGAAATTTATGCTATAATATTGGCTAGTAAAATTTGGTATGCTTCTATCTTTGGTATTTTCGTATGAGATAGTTTAGTTTATAAGCTATTTGTAATCTCTCTCTGACATACCTTCGGGACATAAGCACAAGAAATTGTTTTCAGAGGGAGTCTGAATCTTCAGAAGTAACTTTGGACGAGGAGCTAAATAGATTGATATCAGACTCAGAGGGAGTCTGACAATTCATCTTAAGAAATCTTGGATGACCAACAAATTGATATCTTCTCAATGAGTTCTTATCTGTGAGAGAAGTTCAAGGTGAAATCCCTTGTTTTCACCCTCTGGGCTGAGGCATGATGAATGTCATGTGTGTGACTCCATATTTTTAATGGGCCTGCCCCCTGTGTACATCATGAGGAAGTGACGACTTCCAAATGAGAATCACTTGTATCTGTAAGAGTTATTGAAAGGTGACGATCTTACAATAACTTGACCTTCTTGTAATAGACATCTTGTGATGGCTGAAATAGATCATAATAGATAGAACTTGTGGATAGAATCGCCGATTGAGGCAATCCACATTAAAGCTTGTGAGTTTGTGGATAGAATCACCGATGGAGGCAATCCACACAAGAGCTTGTGGATAGAATCGCCGATTGAGGCAATTTACATTAAAACTCGTGAGTTTGTGGATAGAATTGTCGATGGAGGCAATTCACACGACAGCTTGTGGATAGAATCGCCGATTGAGGAAATCCACCCAGGAACTTGTGAATAGAATCACCGATTGAGGTAATCCACATTAAAGCTCGTGAATTTTTGGATAGAATCACCGATGGAGGCAATCCACACGAGAGCTTGTGGATAGAATCGCCGATTGAGGCAATCCACCTAGGAACTTGTGGATAGAATCGCCGATGGAGGCAATCCACTCTAAAGCTTGTGAGTTTGTGGATAGAATCGTCGATGGAGGCAATCCACACGAGAGATTTTGGATAGAATCGTCGATGGAGGAAATCCACTTGAGAGCTTGTGGATATAATCGTCAACGGAGGCAATCCACATCATGAGGATGATGCTTTTATTGCTTACATCATATGATTGATGTTATCAAGTGTAATATAAGTGTTGACATTAGATTGATTTATCCTCCCTAGCTAAGAGGGAGTGTTGATGTTTTGTATAGCTATGATGAGTGTCATAAGTGTTGGCACATGAGACCACTACACATTCTGTTTGATCATCCTCCCTAGCTAAGAGGGAGTGTTAATGTTTGAAGCTTCAGTCATATGATCATTAGAATACATATAATACATGTTGATTAATAATAACATAATATATATGTTATATTATTATTAATCATATGAAATTTAATATTCAATGTTAAATTATTATATTATTCTTAATTAATAATTGATTGATGAAACATTATAAGATTGATTAAATTATAATTAATGGGAAGAGGCATGTCCTTTCTTATAAATAATAATGAATAGACATGTTCCATGAAGGTACATGTCTCTCCTAGCCTCATTCCCAATATAAATGAAATAGAGATTGTTGCATTTGGAAAATACATACAAAATAGAGGCACTATTACATTTGTAGCTATCCTAAAATTTAACATGAGGGAATCATTCAAGGAGAAGCCTACTTGTGCATATTGCAATAAGACCGGACATGAAGATCACTATTGTTATAAGAAGGATATTGATGAATTGAAGCATTTGTTTGAAAAGAATAGAATCGCTTTGCCTTCAACAATATCTGCTTTAACTTCTTCACAACAAAGAAAATTTGATAAGGAAAATAGTCACACTTTTGGGACAAGTGAGAACAAAGGAAAAACTCTTTGTGCTACTACAAGTCATGATTCAAGGAGATGGCTTCTCATCACATTTCATCTTCACAATCTATGTTCTCTTCATTTGAGCCTTGTAACATACCACCTCACTTGACAAATAATCTCCCTTCCATCTATCAAATCATTCATGGTGCAACAATGAAGATTGGAGTTTAATTTTGATTTAGTTATCATTAGAGACTTTGAGAGATGGGCTATTGTTGATATTGGGGTGGTGGATTATGCATCTTGGTTGTAGTCTTTCTTTGACTTTGTTCTTATTGATTGTAATGATTCTTCAAATAACGATCACACTCTTAGTGTGGATTTTGATCTTGAGGAGAAATTTAGCCACTTGAACTTTTGTATCCTTCCGTGTGATCCAAATTTTGAGCCTTGCAGTCCATCTCCTATTGAGATCTCAATGATTGTTTCTCCTAATGGGTTCCAACAAGAAGTTGAGTCTGCCAACAAGAAGTTGAGTCCATTTTTTGGCTAAAAAGTGGAACTATTTTTTCTATTTTTTAAAAAGTGGAACCCTTCCACGAACTACAATTTCTAGAGTTGAATCACTTACTAGGTACACCTTCCCACCATCATATTCTTTATATTTCATGAACCATTCTTTGTGCGATGTCATGTGAAAAGATGCGCCTGAATGAATTAAACAAAAATTGTCTAATGAGTGTGTTGCCAAGGAAACAATGAAGGCATCAACATCGCCTAAGAAGACTCAGTATCAGACGTACTCTCTTTCTTTTTCTTCTCTTGGCAATCCTTTCAAATATGGCCTTTCTGCCCATAATTCCAACATTTCTCTTTGGACTTCTTACTAGGAGACTTTGATTTCTCCCGAGACTTGGATTTTGACCTCTTACCCTTTTTGCCTTTTTCCTTTGATTTGCCCCAAACAACAAGAGCCTCCTTGGCCATTTTAGAAGACTTCATTCGTGCTTCTTTTGCCAGCAATGAAACAACCACATATTTCATTTTGAAATTTCTTGTTGTACTTCCAATAGCCATCACCAGATGATCCCATGTGTCAGGCAAGGAACATAACAAAAGCATACAATGATCCTTGTCTTCAATTTTTACTCCTATAAATCTAATTGAAAGTATTAAGATGATATGCAATAGATGTACCTTCGTTCATTTTAAAAGAGTACAATTTCTTCCTCAGGAATAACTTATTTACCAGAGATTTTTCCTGATAAATATCACCAAGTTTCTTCCACAAAGAAGTCATTGTTTTCTCTTCATGATAATTTAACATAACATAATCAACAAGAAAGAGCCTAATCAACCCTTTATCTTTTCTATCTGCAATCTCCCAAACATCTTGTTGCATGTTTGATGGTTTATTTCCAGACACTGCAACCCAGAGATCTTTATCCACCAATAGATATTCCATCTTAACCTTCCATAACTCACAACTGCTACCATCAAACTTCACAACATCTACTGTTCCTGATGTGCTTGACATCGCAGCCTCCAATATTGATCACCAGACCTACTACAAGACTCCCACTGCAGAAATGACACAAAAATCTCATTCTACGCACATGGATAAAATAATTGGCCAAGCTCTGATACCACTTGTTAGGAAAGCAAGGTGTGAAAATGCCTTCCCGAATGTCAAATTATTAGGGGAGAGAAGTTGTGGAGACTTTTAATTTCAATTATAGTCATAAAGATGTACTAAATGGAAACAAAGTAAACTGGATAGAATAAAGGAATACAAATAGACACAAAGAATTTACGTGAGAAAACCCATATGGGTAAAAAACCAACTCTCTAATGTTTACATAGTCTTTCTTCTTCAACAATACATTCAACTCAATCGAAAAGCTTTGACATAACAATTTTGTAACTTCTCTAAGTTTTCATCCATTATTAGATTAATTTGTCATGGTCATTTTTATGTTACAGGTTGGAGATAGTTCATTTTAGTTCTCTATTCGTTCAACTGTCATTGTATCATCCCATTGAAGAGACATAGAGAACTTACATCGAGTTCCCAAAGTTCCAGCATGGACCAATCACACTATTCGGTCAATCCCCTTTAGACATCTCACCATGATCAACCTATTTTCAACCCTATGGTCCCCACATTCCTCTTCATGGCTCATTGAAGAAGGTTTGGATTTTGGTAAATCACTTTGCACTCACTACTAAACATAGAAGCTACCCTGATAACTTATGTCGCCAAAACTATTTCATGTTTCATCGATATCACCATCAAAGAAAGTAAGGTCTTCAAAAAAAACCTTAAAGTATTTCATCGATCACCAAAGTTACATCGAAAGTGATTCATATCGATATAGGAAACCACATTGCTAAGATCCTCAAAACATCTCATCGATCACAAATGTTATGTTGAAAAGGGATCATATCGTCGAGCCAATTAACCATCATATTGAAAACATCCTATTGACATAGGTATTGTTTTGACACAAGCTTCATCGAAATTACTTTATTGATATAGGTCAAACTTCGGCAAAGTCCCTAAAACATTTCATTGATCATTGAAGTTCCATCGAAACAACTTGTCACCAGAATGAAACAAATTTTATATCGGTGTAAGCTTTATTGATGTAGGTTATAACTTCGGCATAACTCTCTCACATCACATTGGGACCAAATTTACCCCAACAAAAGTTTATTGGAAAGACCACCAAATGTTACATTGATAGAAAGTCCCCGGAGAAGGCTATGATGTCGATAAGATATTCAGATGTCCCACCGAGATTGATGTTACACTAAAATTTGTCCATCACCAAAATCATCACCCTGTTACGTCAATAATTACTATATCAATACACGTAGTAGTTTCGACAAGACCTTTAGACCATTCACCAATTGCTTCAGTTAAACCAAAAGCCATGTATTGCCAAGATTGTTGTAATGGGTGTCATAAATTTTGAATTGCGCATTGGTGGATGAAGTGGCATGTCCCTCAACTTCAATTTTGTCATTGTTGATAAGGTCTTGGATGAAGTTTTTAACCTTCATGCTTTTCTTTGTATTGAATGACCGTTACTACAATGATATTCAAAGTAATCATTTTCATTGTACTAAGTGGAATTTGGTTGATTCTCATCATAAGGTTTGGTAACTGGGAATACCATCATATTCTGTTTGACAAGGCACTGGAAGATAACATCAAGGGATTCTGTAAGTGGTGTGTATTAGTGATGTTGATGAGTGTATACAATGATATTCACAATATTTAATGTCATCATACCAAGTAGAATTTGGTTGATTCTCATCAAAAGGTTCAGGGACTGGGAATGCCATCATATTCTATTTGATAAGGTAGTGAAAGAAAACATCAAGGGACTCTACAAGTGGAGTGTATTGGCAACGTTGATTAGCATTGGTGTTTTTATTATAAGTGTTGCAACGTGGTACAATGTAGTTGTTATTGGGATTATGATTGGATTGTTGTTGTTGATTATTGTGATGTTTCTAGTTAGGACAATTATTTTGATTAGATGGTGTTTGGATATTTTGAACATGTTTCACATCAATCATACCATCATGAGAGGATGAAAGGTGATCTTCCTTGTTAAGTGTGTAATTGTTCCTTGTTAGAGGAGGTCGTCATTAATATTTTCCCTTTTTTTTATTATCTTAAAATCCTTAGGACATGCGATTTGCATATGAAAAGTCATTTGTGGTACTATATTTTGGATGAAGATATTGATAAAATGTTGTTCAAGAATATGCCAAGGGAATTTGTTAGCAAGGTGTCTCCATATTTTCAAGAAATTGGTAAAGGTATCTTCATTCTGTTGTTTCATATTGTACAATTCACTCAAGGATGCTTGATGTTCAATGTTATAGGAATATTGTTTGAAAAAAATTTCAGCAAGGTTTGTAAATGTAGAGATTGATCCATGTGGAAAACTCATAAATCGTTCTAAGGTAGAAGCTCACAAACTTTGAGGGAATAATCTCTTGATGTTATTTTTGTTATAGGTTTTTTTTGACATTCCAAATAGAATTCTTTAAGGTGTTGAATTGGACATGTTTCTATTAAGTTTTAGGATAGCTGCAAATGTAATAGCACTCTATTTTGTATGTGTTTTCCAAATGCAACAATCTCTCTTTCATTTATATTAGGAATGAGGATAGGAGAGACATGTCCCTTCATGGAACATGTCTATTCATTATTATTTATAAGAAAGGACATGCCTCTTCCTATTAATCATAATTTAATCAATCATATAATGTTTCATCAATCAATTATTAATTAAGAATAATATAATAATTTAATATTGAATATTAATTTTTCATATGATTAATAATAATATAACATATATAATATATTATTATTAATCAACATGTATTATATATATTCTAATGATCATACGACTGAAGCTACGAACACTAACACTCCCTCTTAGCTAGGGAGGATGATCAAACATAATGTGTAGTGGTCTCCTGTGTCAACACTTATGACCCTCACTATAGCTATACAAAACACCAACACTCCCTCTTAGCTAGGGAGGATAAATCAATCCAATGTCAACACTTATATAACACTTGATAACA
>MU224876.1:35968-48595 GCA_018584345.1 Thuja plicata | reverse complement strand
GATGGTTCAAATGGAAATGTAACATTGGTTATTATTCCCCCCACAATGTATAATTCTCACTCTTATATTGTTGAACAATACTCATGTCTTCTTGCTAAATGACTTGAATGCTCCAAGAGAGGTGACAGTATATAATTGATGCTTTCTTTATAGAAATAGACACCCTTCCTTGAATTCATGATTCTTTGTTATTGCTTGATCACGATCATAACAAATTAATATATCTTTTTAATGAAAGTCATTTTCAAAATTTTTACATAGACCCGTACATAGTCTGTCATAACTTTTGCATCCAATACTTTCTCTCTAATCTCTTCGGTGAGATTCTTTGAAATTAGGTTTTCACCAACATATTTGAAATTTAGCACAATCCAACGGTGCATTTGTGAGATATGGTCCTTTTACTGAGACTGTATTTTCTGAGACAGTCACACATTCACCATCAACAAACTACTCTCTTACATTTGCAGTCTGACTCTGATACCATGTTAAGTTTTAGGATAGCTGCAAATGTAATAGCACTCTATTTTGTATGTGTTTTCTAAAGGCAACAATCTCTCTTTCATTTATATTAGGAATGAGGCTAGGAGAGACATGTCCCTTCACGGGACATGTCTATTCATTATTATTTATAAGAAAGGACATGCCTCTTCCTATTAATAATAATATAACATATATAATATATTATTATTAATCAACATGTATTATATATATTCTAATGATCATACGACTGAAGCTGCGAACATTAACAGTTTCCCCCTTGTATTTGTCTTCCCCCTTGTATTTGTAGGACTAAGAAAAAGGGGAAACAATTGCATGGTAGAGGAACCACTAACTCTAAATATATACAAAATAGATCCTATCCTAACATTAAAGTTATGAAGTAAAAGTGCATAAAATATTGAAACAAATTCAAACAAACACTCTCTGAATATGCTCCAATACTTTTGTTTCTTCTTTCAATTTGGTATGTTGCTCCCATGTGACAATGTGCACCTATTCATGAAAGAAAAATGACAACAAGAATATTCGAAAAATGTGGTTCTAGACTTGAGAGAAATGAGAGTCCAATTTATAGATTTTTGGAACTCAAATCGATGGAGAGAAAAAGTAGAAGGTGGAAGAGTTAGAAGTGGAGACAAATTAGCATGAAGAAGAGACAAGTGGAGTTATAAATTAGAGTGGAATTTAATAATAAAAAAATATTAATTCCCTCATAATTGGAAAATATTATTTATTTAATTGTGGGAAAAGGGCAAAGGGGGTAAATATATTTATCCCTTGGACCAAGATTAAATAATTGATAAAATTATTTAATCGGAGATAAATTTATAAGACATGATGAAATCAAAGGATGAAAATTAGTAATTAATTAAATAATTGTCATCATTTATTTAATAGAAGAATGACACAATATTGACAAATGATAAAGATAAAATGTACAATATAAAAGACATGTTAAAAAAAAGGGGGTTATAGGTGTGAACCATTTTTTAGTGTCTACATTTTACCCCTCTTTGAGACAATGCAATTCTGAGCGTTGTGTCAAAGAAGAATTAACGATCATGCCCCAGATGAATGATAGAATGGAGGTAGGATGTCCCTACGAAAAATTGGGCAGAAATTGATAGGAGGACAATTTTTCAAAAAGAAAAATGATTGCAAAAGATTGTCAGAAGAAATGTTTTTAAAAAGAAAAAATTGGACAGAGAAGAGTTAGTAATGATGATACTTTACTTTCATAAATGCACTTTTGTCATGAGAGATTTATTTAATATGGTAAAATGAATGTGTTGCACCATGACACAAAAAGCCAGGACGATAATGCAATCCCTTTTCATAAAAATAGACTGTGCATATAAGGAATGTTTTCATTCATCCCGAAGCATATGACATACATGCCCTAGAACTTTATGAAAACCATCCCGCAAATGGAAGACAAAACAAAAAAAAAGGGCCTTGAACCATCTCGACTACTCTCATCATTCAGTGATATCCCAGAGTAGAATAGGAACATAACCAAAGATAAATAAATAAAATATGAGACTCACTAAACCAAGTGAGTCAACAACCATTTTGATCTTGTTGTCAAAGTTGATAGTTGTTTGATGATAATAATTTTTAGGAATGAAGTGCGCCACCTAAGACAAATATCGTCCGATTTCAAGTATACGACGCCCTGTATGAAAAGTTGATAAAAGAAAAGAATTGATGATAATATATATAGAAAAAGATTGATTTGATTGATTGCTGATGTGATTTGATAATTGATAGGACATGTGGTGCTCTTAGGGTCCGAGTCTATATCTTTGTCAAGATCAAAGGTGGGAAAAAAGGGGATATGGACGTTAATAGGATAAGGGATATGAGGGAAAAGGGGATAATGTAGGAAATGATAGGAGTAATGGAGGATAATGAATAGGAAAAATATGGATGAAATCTGCCCCCAAGTATGGATCACAAGAAGTTCATTGATTACACATGATGCATGTTTGCTAGGTTTTCATCATGGTACTTGCCCAAAGCGACTGTTGCTAGGTTTTCACTATTGAACTAAATTATTTCTCTTTATTTATTTGTTGTGTTACCAAGATGTCTTTTTGCGAAGTTTTCATCAAGACAACTTTTTTTTCATTTGCTTTTTTGACTCTCTTTTTTGGACTTTTTGGAAAAATGGATGCATGATATGACATGGATGGAGGACTCAAGTGCTTTACTCTTTGGATGGTGCTCTTGAAGGTCATGTAATAATGGACTAAGGCTATGATAGTATGGTAAAATACATGGGTATGGTAATGACAAAGGGATAAAGAGGAGTGATTAGATGAAGTGGGATAAGAATTTAGGAAAAGGATTGGATAGGCTGGATGAAAGGATGGAAAATAGGTGTTGGATAATGTAGGGAGTGTAAGAAGGTTTGTTGTTGAATGGACAAGAATGTGGGCGAGAAAAAAATTGGCACACACCTTGAGAGGTGATGTAGTGATGGAGGAAAATGAGATTTTGGATTTGGCAGAGGAATGGATATCAATTTTGGGACATGAGGACCCAAAATGAATTTGGAAGGCGGAAAGCATTTAAACGGAGGAATAGAAATTTTGGGTGCCAACTGTGATTTTACTTTAGGATATTGTACTTCAAGAAGTCGCTTGGGAATCCACATGCATTTTGATTTTTCTTTCTTTTGTGGGTTCGTGGAATACATTTCTTGCACAAGGGATTTAGGAACCCATTTAGGTTTTGAATTTTCTTTTTACCTTAATGGTCCTTTTGGACATTTCTTTTTCTTTTTCGATCATATTTTTCTTTAATTTTACATGTTGATTACACTGGACATTTTGATCCTTTATATCATGTTGATTACTTGACATATGGACTTTATGCTTGGCATCCAAATTGCTTGTAAAAGGAAAGGGATTGATGGATGGATGGGAAGGATATGAAGGTTTTTTGGATGGGTGGAAGGTTCTCGAAGATGTGCGTCTTTGCTTACTTGCATGTGGGAAAGCGTACGTAGATTGTGAGTTAGTGGATGAAGAAATATATATAGACCTAAGATGGATGGAAGGGTTGAAGGGAGAGGTATATGTTTGGCTTTGGGTTGGAAAGGTATACCAACGCCTTGAGATTGAGATTTTTTATTGAGGCCATGATCATTCAAATTTTATTTCATATGAAAGGGTTTTAGTCTAACCGTTAACTTGATAATTCATACTTTGACAAATAGGGTACTTGCTACAAGATGTGAGTCCATTATTTTGAGGTGTATATGATATGGAAGGACTTATAGGATCATGAAGTGAACCAAATCAGATGGAAGTGGAGGAACCCATTTCACTTGTATGGGGTTCATGAACAACTTGCATAGATATTTTAGGATCATGAGGGGGATCAAGAGAAACTATGATATCCTGTGATGGAATAGGAGCAGTGACAAGATCATCTATTTGGATAGGATCTTGTGAGAGATTTGGAGGATTATGACAAGGAAATGAAGGGATAGAGGGATCTTGAGGAGGATCTAAAGATATGGTATAATCTTGTGGGGGACATGAACGTGAAGGGACACCTTGGTCTTGAATTGGCAAGGGGTCATTAGACTCCATTTGAAATATGGTTTGCTCTTGAATTTGAATTCAATCATTAGGAATAATGGAAAAGAGGTCATGATCTTGCTTAGGAAGTGGAAGTTCAATGGAACTTGGAAGGAGGATTTGTTCTTGATATGGAAGGGGGTCACATTGGATAGGAGATACATGGATGGTGGGATCATTATGTGGCTCAAGGGAAATAGAATTTTGGTCAAAAATTGGAGGGGATTGGTCATTGTGGGGGTCTTGATCTTGATTTTATTTAGGAATTGTTTCTTTGTGCTTTGGCTCATCCTCTTGACATGGGATAAGACTTTGAATATGCATGGATGGTTTTAGAAAGGGCTCATTTTTTTGGCATGAAGGAGAAGGACTTTGAATGGGATTCTCTTTAATGGGATTGGTTGACAATGGAACACATGGTGGCATTGGTTCAAAGGTTTCTTCAACATTAAAGGTACTTGGTTTATGAAGAGGACTAGCTTAGATTTCTTTTATGAATAGCCCTTGGAAGGTTTCACCATTAGTTGTGTCACTTGATGGAGATGGAAGAAATTTCTCTTGTGAGGCTTGAGGGGATGAAAGAATGGTGGGAGACATGGATGAGTCTTTAAGGTCAATATATTGATAGGGAATGGGTGTGTCATCCATATTATTGCTTTGGAATGAGGCTTTGTTAGACATGGGTGAATTATTTTTATTTCCTTGTTCTTTAATCAATTCACCTATGTGAGCTATTTTCAGAAGTGAATCCTTTATAAAGTTAGATTTGCACTGCTTGGGTGATTTTGCTGATGATACCTCATCAATATTTTCTTTTTGGAAAGAATTCATTGATTGAACATATGCCACAACATGTTTCTCATTGACTATGTTTTATTTATGTCCAAAAAATGACATACTTTAACATGTGTTTGCTTGGTAAAACCTTGGTGGTGAACTTGAGGGCATAAAAGGACTCTCATCGACATGTAATTTAATTGGAGACAAATGTGTTTATGACCTTGATATTGATCGACTTGTTTCCATGATTGGTACTAGAGGTTGCAAAATTGTTTGAGGATCACTTGGTTGCATTGGAATGAAGATTGGTTCATAATTTGGTCCAGTGGCCCAAGTTGAATTATGCCACACTCTAGTTGAAAGGCTCGATTTGGAATCTAGTCAAATGACTGTTGTGAGATTCGGCTGAAATGGATTTGCTTTGGGATTTGATCAAAATTTGTGTTTGTTTCTTTAAATTTGTTAACCTCATTTATTTGTGAGAGGAGTTTTGGTATGTCTAATTTTGAAATGAGAGAATCTATGTTAAACTCACCAAAACATTCTCTTCAAAATTTAAGGAGCTTGGCCATTTCAGTTCTACTCTTTTCAATGTTTTTTGCTTTTTGTTTCAAGGTTTTCACCTCTTTACCCAAATTTTCCTCCAAGTTTTGGATCAAGTGTGAGTGGGATTGGTGCAATTTATTGTGTGATTGTGAGAATGCCATTTGTCTTAGGTCAAGAAATGTTTGGGTCTCTTCACTTGAGCTGTACAACATGTTTGGGTTAAAACCTTGTTGTATCAAAGGTATACCTTGTCTTCGATCAAAGGTTGTTTGTGTCAATTCACTTGAAATGTACATGGATTGATATGAAGCTTGTTGCCTTTGAGATCTTGTTATAATTGACATGATGTCTAAATGCGACAAAGGATATGAGATGTATATGAAAGATGCACTTTGTTTTTGGATTTTGAAAGGTTTTGGAATGAATGCAACTTACGATATGCAATATACAATTTGGTTTTGAATTTTGAAGGCTTTGAAATAATTATGCAGGTAAGGGTATGCAAAATGCAATTGGAAGATTAAGAGTAATGCAAATTTTTTATTGGATTTTGAATGAACCTAAAATGATTTATGCAATTGGGACTTTGAAAAAGACTATGATGCAAGATATACAAACTTAGGGATTATGCAAGCTACAATTTTTTGGAATTTTTGAAGTTTGGGAAAAATCTTAGAAATGCAAATCTAAGAGTAGGACCTTAGAAAATTGAATTAGGATCTTGATTTTATGGAGCCAAAAGGGCAATAGTCAAAATGATAGTTGATCAAGTCAAATCCCCCATGACAAAGGGTGGATATTGACTAAATGATAAAGCTGAAACGGGATAATGTTTGAAACAAAATCAAGATTTGTTTTTCAATATCATAAGGTAGAACTCTAGGGCTTGGATTTTTTAGACTTTTGACAAAGTTTGTTTAAAAGGTTCTATATGAAAAATGAGGGAAACCAATGCAAGTACGATGAGGACTTTGAAATGCTAAAGAATTTTATATGATTTGGGAATGAAATGCAGAAGGCTAAGTGAAAATGCAAGCTATATGGGAAAGGATAATGTAAATCCTAAAATGCAAGGACTACTCTAAAATTGCAAAAAGATCTCAACACGTGTTTGAAAGTCCATGTTTTATAATGTTCATGACAAGGTTTTGAGAAGTAATTTAAATGTCTTGGAATGCTTTGGGAAGGATATTTAATGTTTTGAACTGCTTTTTGAATGCTTTTAAAATGAGGTTTGATTAATCTAATTTATTTATCACACACGCAAGACGTTTCAAACAAAGATGACCATTTTATTCTAAATGCACAAACACGCCACATCTTATTCTTGAAGGACAATACTTGTTGAATCCCCACTTGGATAAATCTAGTTGCGCTTATTCAAAGCGAATAGCCTAGAAGTTTGGTAACATTGGCTCCCATCCATGACACTCACTTCTCGAGCATACCAAAATTTGAATTCCAAGGGTCATTATCTCCCAAGGAATTTTCTATCTCTACTAAAAACCACAAGAGTGTGGGGCGTTTTAGTTGGTCTCCGACCTTCCGCGCTAGCAAGTAGAAATTTTTTTTCCACTACAACAAGGTTTCTAGTTCGGGTATCCATTCAAAAGAATCTTGTGAATGTTAATACAAGTCCTCGTGGTAGCGTCATTATCAACCCTAGAGGAGACGAGACATAAGATACTCGTGCCCTTCAACCCTAGAGGAGACGAGACATAAGATACAAGTCATTATGCATTCCAAAATTCATCTCTTACAATTGTCATAATTAGTCATAATATGACATTCTTCCAAATCTAAATCTTCAATTATGACAATTTTTCATTTGTACATCCCAATTGTCATAACTTGTCATAATTTATGACAAATTCCCTTTTGCGCATCTATTTCCAATTTTGGGTTTATCATTGAAATCCTATAAATTGTCTTCAATCACCATTAATTTGCTAACCACATTCCAAGCATTCTCGCCATCATTTTGTCCTTTTTCTTTCATGAATTATGAGTGCATTTGTCAATTCAAGAGCTACATCAATTCATTTTAGAAGAAAGGAAGACGTTGGAGCTCCATTCAACGAGACATAAGATACAAGTCATTATCAACCCTAGAGGAGATGAGACATAAGATACTCGTGCCCTTCAACGCTTTAGCCTCAAGAAGGTATTTATTTATAGTGAATTAGAAGGAGATGGCATTACTCTTGTTTCCACTTGGTTCGTCCCCTCTCACCAGATTTGCTAAACCTCTCGGGAGGAGGACCCTTTAAAAAAGAGAGAATGGATTTCTCTTGCACCCAAAATCCATTAAGGTGAGGGGAGAGGATACATCCATTCAATCTTTTGGGATTAACAAAAATGTGCCTAATGCACCAAACATTTCAAAAAGAGTTCATTGACCAATAAGAAAGGAAATGTGATCGAAATAGCACAAATTATGGTTCTTTTCCTTCATAATAAAAACTAGATGAAAATTATTGTTCAATAACCCATTAAGAAAGGAAATTTGATGAAAATAGGACAATTTATTGTTCTTTCCCTTATTAAAATTATATGAAAGTTGTAGGGTTCTTTGATCCACCTAATTAATCTAAGTGTAAATTGTTGGGTTCTTTGATCCACCTAATTAGACTATGTGCAACTTGTTGTTCATTTATCCCCCTAATTAGGTTATGTGCAATTTGTTGTTCATTTATCCTCCTAATTAGGTTAGATGCAATTTGTTGTTCATTTTAAAAACCAATAAAAACTGGATTTTTTGCATGTCTAAAATAAGAAATATTTCATGTATCATAAATAAGACTCCAAAATGCACAAATCTTGTTCCTCTTCCTGCAAAACACGTAAAAAAAAAAGAAAAATTCATTAGAATTGCATGTTCACATCAGGTTCACCAAAAATGTAGATTAGAAAATTAGGCATGAAATGGTCAACCACAAAACCATAAAATTCATGCAAACTAAAATCTCTAATCTACCATTAAAGTCATTGAAGAAAAGTGTATAAAAACATGAGCATCAAGTTAGAAACACCCGCTGAATGGAGCTCCAACGTCTTCCTTTCTTCTAAAATGAATTGATGTAGCTCTTGAATTGACAAATTCACTCATAATTCATGAAAGAAAAAGGACAAAATGATGGCGAGAATGCTTGGAATGTGGTTAGCAAATTAATGTTGATTGAAGACAATTTATAGGATTTCAATGATAAACCCAAAATTGGAAATAGATGCGCAAAAGGTAATTTGTCATAAATTATGACAAGTTATGAGAATTGGGATGTACAAATGGAAAATTGTCATAATTGAAGATTTAGATTTGGAAGAATGTCATATTATGACTAATTATGACAATTGTAAGAGATGAATTTTGGAATGCACAAATTAAGGGAATTTGGAAGGGAAAGGTGGTTGCTAAATTAATGGAAAAATGGGAAGGGAAGGTGGTGGCTACAAAATAGAAGATGAAGCAAATTAGTAGGAAAATAGATGCACAAATTAAGGGGAAATGAAAGAGTGGGGATTTTGAATTTAAAAACTCATTTATTCCCACCAAATTAGTAAATTGGGAATTAGGAATTATAAAATTCCATAATAGACAATTAGCCAATTAATTAAAAGAAATTAAATAATTGTGGAGACTTAGGGAAGGGAATGAATACAATATTATTTATTCATTAACGCATAGGATTAGGGATAATCATGGATCATTTACCCCTAAAAAGGACAAATTAGTGGATTTCCAATCGAATTGATGATGTTCACATAAAATTGAGTGAAATTTGATGATTTGACAATGACTTTGAAAAGTGTTTTGTCTTGACAATTTTGAAATGATTTTGAAAAGAGGGTTGATAATGATAAAAAGGACTCAAACTGATTTCGGATGTCCTAAACCGATTTTGATGACATTAATAAGATGATAAAATTATTTTGAAAGACTTGAAATGGTTTTGAAATGATCAAATTGTTCAATCGGTTGGGGTTATGATGGAAAATTAGAGAAATGTTAGTAACTGATGACATGGAAGAATGAAACAATATTAGTGAATATAATATATTTTAATAAAAAGGGCACATAGGCGTTGGAACATTTTTGAGTGTCTACAATATTGATCAAATTTTGGTATTTCAAATTTCAGGGGGGAATATGTATTATGATTGATTGATCAAATGTACAAGGATACATGTCTTTAAAAGAGAATTCATTCTTTTGTCCTCTATTTTGTATACTAAGGATGAGACTTCTTAATTTATATAATTTTTGTGCAAGAGTGAGTGTGTTATGTGATGTGAGGGTATGGTGTGCATGGCGAGGTCTAAATGTCATGCCAGGTGTAGGTGGTGGAATATATTGATAAGCACTATATGTGTTGAAGGTGGATGTCTTTAGGCCAAATATAGGTGGTGTCAAGAATGGTGTGTTGTATGATGTGGAAAAGGTCATGGAAGAGGTTTGACCCATATTGAGAACTCTAGAATTTATATCGTTGGATGTATTGGTAGTAGTATGAGTTCTACCATGAGAGATGACAATGAGTATGGCTCTAAGAATTTGTTGAATCATCTCTTATGAAAGTTGGAAAGTTTTTGAAGATTGTGAAGGTTGTAAAGTTTGTGAAGTGGAAGGTTTGGTTGTGGACGAGGTATTTTTCCTTAGATGACACTAGTACATTTGATTCCTTTTTCGATGGCTATGTGTCACAATTCTGACACTACCCTGTCAGGCAAGCGACACAGGCCGGTGTTGCGATTTTGGTGTCGGAACCACCGACAGTTGTTATGTCTATCGTTATTGTGATGATAATGATCGTCGCAATATGAACTAGCTACAATGTTTAGCATGTCGTCGTTACCCATTTTGACTGTCATAATTCCAACATTTGAACGTCATATTTAGGTATTGACCATTGCAGTGTGCACCGTTTAGGATTGTCAACCTGTCATCGTTACACTTTATGAGTGTCACAAGTATGACAGGTGTGCGATGTATATGTTGTACATGCAACGTCCAGCTATCAAAAAATTTTGACATCTAGACGTTGCATGTTTAGCTCTGGTGTCAGTCATTCTCTGGTTTCCGTCGTAATTGCGATGGTATTCTATATTATTAAAAAAAATATAATGAGCTTTGTTTCCATAATAGTTTAACTACACATAACCTTCCAGAATATTATTAAAAGCTTCAGGAGGCAGAATTAACAGCAGACAAGGACAAATGTGGGCAAAATCAAAGCTAGATCAACTGATGAAGGTGACAAGTATAACTGAAAGCTTTGCCTTGGCATGGATAAGCAAGATTTCCAAAACTAAAATATGAGGAAAATCAGAAGCAATAAGAAGTAAGAAAAAGCAGTAGACAAGGGCATCATGGGGCAAAAATAAGAGCATTAGTTGATGAAGGTGACAAGCATAACTAAAAGTTCTACCTTTACATGGATGAACAAGAATTCCACTCAAGGCATGATAAAAGTGGCAATACAGTGGCCAAGTTTGCCTAAAATCCAGCCTGTCATACATCCATAAAAAAGGTGCATATACGAAAGAGTTACATAATCTGGCATTTTCGTCCAGATCAAAAAAGTGGAAATTTTATTTTGGTAAGTTCTGATTGATACACCACTTGGAAGAGAAAAAAAGAAATCTGGGTACATGATAGTGTTAGCTGAACCATTTCTGAACTATTCCAAGCCAATAAAACTTGGCATAAGTCACTCAAACTTCTACCCTAAAGGTAATATTTGCTCAAATATTTACCTAATGTTTAAAGATGGCAACATAATATGATTTCTTTTAGCACACTTTAATCATGGTTCGACACTATGTATTCTTTGTCGACATGATGAAAAGCGAGCTTAAATCAGTGTTCATGGGGACATGCACTCCCCCCAAAATCCCATGTTCCTAGGATGTGGACAAATTTGAGACTTGGGCACATGTGGGGATGTTCCTTTTCTGCCCCTCCACTAGCCCACCATCTTTCAAGACATTGGTGAGATTCCAGGGATGCTGGGATGTTCTCGAGACATCTAGGGGACTCCTAGGTATCTCTTGTGGCAAGATGAACAAAAATAAATTCAAAATTTTCAAAATTTTCTTTGAACTCCATGCCCAAGGATGAACCCTAATGGTCTATGGGCCCCACCCAAAACCCCAGAAAAACAAATCAACAAGAAGCTGATAGTGTGAGTAATAGATGGAAGTGTAAGGTAAAAGAATGAGAGTTAAAAGAAAGAGGGTTGAGGAGCAATAAGAAGAGTAGTTACACAAATATATTGTAAATATAAAATACTATGACTTACCTTGATGAAGGTATGTCAATCATGCGTTTTCATCCCTGACCCAAAATCGCTCTTCTTTGATATGAGATTGCTTATATTCGCAGCAAATCCTGTAGGAAATTGAATTTTTCATATGACTTCTTTTATGGAATTACTTTGTTGCTCTGTTAATAACCAAGGAAGAGCACTTGCATTAATCCGGTCTCTATTGCTATTTGATTCAATGATATTTTTCATTGCATGATTGGAATCATGAATGTCACTACAAATTTTGCCAATTTTTTCTTTGTCACGCCTTCCATCCAATATTTTCCACAGTGTCTCTGCTACATTCTTTCCAATATGCATAGTATCAAATAAATGCACAATTTAAAGTTGTTCATACTAGGGAAGCCTACTAAATTCTCTGGGATAACATTTTAGTCCCTTTGGAAGCTGGTCAGTGATGCCTTCACGACCTTAAAGATCATCAACTACATAATAAGCCAACAAAACACAATCATTAGGTGGAACGATATTACCTCAAAATCTATTATATTCTAAATGCCATAGGTGAGGTGTCATTCTTCGGGGCTTTGATGTAGTCTCTTCTTTCCCATTGAAAAGATGTTTTTCCGCACTTCGATACTTATGATTTCTGGGGAGGAAGTGCCTATACTCATCAAACACCTTCTTTCTTAAACTTTTGGAATGACGAGATTTCGTCTTTGGACCACACATTGGAAATGAAAAATTTCCCTTTGTTTGAAGACCTACAAGATAACG
This sequence comes from Thuja plicata, assembly GCA_018584345.1. Classification (NCBI taxonomy): domain Eukaryota; kingdom Viridiplantae; phylum Streptophyta; class Pinopsida; order Cupressales; family Cupressaceae; genus Thuja; species Thuja plicata. The sequence continues at coordinate 36,132 of MU224876.1, read as the reverse complement.
ATACAATTGGATTAAATATGTTAATTTTTAGAATTATAATTATCGCGTACAACTAGAATTCACCATAACATACCACATAAATGTGTCAACCCTGGAGCATCATGAATTGTCCACACAAGCATTGCATGGAATTGAAATTGTCTTTGTCCAATTGGTCTAGAGAT
>MU224875.1:3892684-3935764 GCA_018584345.1 Thuja plicata | reverse complement strand
TTTATTATGCTAAAGTTGAAATGTGATTTTGTAATGACTAGTTTTTCAATGTGTAGGAAGGAGAAATGGAATTAGTATATAAAGTAAGGAATATAATTGTAAATGAAATGTTATTTTCTTACCCTATCTCTTAAGTTCTAAATGTGAAAGTAAAGAAAGGAAATGAAACTCAATTTGGATAAGTAATGTAAATATGTTAGTAAATGAAATTCATTAAGGGAACCTTAAGGAATGTAAATGTGGAGTAGTAAAAATGTAATGTAAAAAAAAAAAAAAAAAAATTAGTTGCAATTTTGGTCATAAGACCTGATTCCTTATGGGTTCCCTGGCGGGGACATTACATTCCCTGTAGAGAATAAATAACAATATTTGGTGAATATTTTCAATCAAATTCACTTATCAGTACAAAGATAGAGTCTCAACAATAAAATATTTCATATTTTTTCAAATGCAGGTAATTCATAATTCTTAAGAAAATCTAGGAGCAAGGAGAGGAACGAAGAAGGTTAAGAGAGCAACTCACAAAATTCCCTTGTAAGTAGGGAAACAACCATCGTTAGAAGAGGCATAGATAAATATCGGGAACATATAGGGTGATTTGGTACTACTGAGAAGTCAGATGAATAATGCCTAGCTTTCTGAAATTTTGAAAAATTGACTCTTACTCAATCATTTTATTTGTACCTTATATTTTTATCTGTTTCTAATGAAGTTCTTTATATTACTGCAAACAAAGATGGTTAAAAATTTGCAAATTGTGGAAGCACATACAAAGGCAGTGAACTATTTGACAAAATGGCTCGAAGAACTATGGTTTCAGGGAATGCCATGATTGTAGGATATTCATAATATGACCTTGCTGAAAAGACTAAATTCGACAACCTTTGTTAGCATCCCTCCCACCTATGCAAAAGTGAGAGATCTAGAATAGGGTATGGACATCCATGAAAGCATAATGGAAGGGGTTTTCATTGGATATTGTAATTGGATACGCTTTGGTAGACATGTTTGAAAATGAGGAAACATGGATAAGGCAGGTCATCTTTTTGTTCTACAATATTTGTGTGAGGAGAAACAATGATAGAGCATTTAAGAAAAATTTAGAATGGGAAAGAAGGGATGTGCCTAAGCTCTCTATAAAATGTACTATTGACCAAATTTAAAATTCAGAAAATCTAACATATTTTCAAGAAATTGTCAGCATCTGTTCTTCATTATCTGCATATTTTGTAGTCGAAAAGCACAAAAAAATTGCAAAAAAATCACTTTTTTGCGAATTTGAACAAAAAAATTGACCTTTTTTTTGTTGCTTTTTGTTGGTGTTTGGTGTACTTACTTTGAATAAACGCACAATGTACATGTGTGGGACAGATTCGCTTAATTTAATTTATTTTTGGTTATAGGTCATTATCATGCTAATCAAACACTAGCTACTTCCTGCCATGAAAAAACAAGAGCAGTGGACCAATGAATATGTCAACTAATATTCTTTATGTATTGAGCATATATGATGAGAATTGGCTATTATTAAAATATTATCATTGTACATATTCTCTTTAAAATTTTGGTATTGATATGAAACAATTCTCAATGGATTGGATTTATGTGTTCTTGATTTGTACACTGCATTGATATATATGTTCTTTAAGTGAATTTGTATACAAAGAGTTTGGTACTATAAATAATGATATTTTTTTACGTCACATCATTGTCAAATTTATCCCCTAATACATTATATTTTGTAGAATATAATTCAAAATAGAATACTTATGTGTTCTTAGTTTGGTTAGCATGTCCACTAATATTATTTATTAGCGAACAACATATATAGTTCTGGGCAACATTTAAATTTAAGCTCTATTAAAATAGTTGACTATTCTTACATATTTAGTGTTTTCGAGTTTTTATACCAATTAAGTATCTAATATTCAAGAAATCATTATAGTAAAATCGTTGATCCTCACTGCCCAATGTCTTGAGATTCAATTTTTTTTTTGCAGGACTACCCAAGATTCCTAAACCATGGCTAAATTATTATGTTCAAATGCAATAAATCTCATTGATTATGGAGATTTAACATTGGAACCAATTGTCCAAGTATTAGGTGTTGCAAACTTTGGTCATGTCCCTAAGCAAAATAATCAGTAACTACATAGAATAGACATCTCATATGGAGTTCACAAACAAAAAACATCAATACCTAAGAAATACAATCAATGTATAACTTCAAAATAAATTATGGTTGGATCAATTATACATCTAAGAGACTATAAGTGCCCCATAACAAGGAGCCCAAAGTGAGTGAATCAAGTCATCAATTTTGAATAATAATTATCAAAATCTATGCACTTCCTGCATATTTATATTAAACTTTTCTATTGTTATATTTATATAGATAGATTATAATTATAAGCTTAGAGATTGTGTGTACAAGCCATGAAATTATTAACAAGCGACCCACTATTCCTATGTCCAAAAAAAGAGAGCTGTATGAAGGAAACTATACTAGAGTCACTAGATTTGCTTGAAGACTCAACTCAAATTGAATCCATTCCAAACAAGATGGACAATTAAGGGTCGTGTAACTATGAAGAAATAAATTCAAAAATATATAACAACAATAGAGGAAGCATACAAATATTCAGATTTGGCATTTTCGACAAGGAAGACATCGAGACACATTTCACTTGCTTCAATGAAGTGGAAAACCTCCATTATGCAAATATACATGTTATATCTACATACACAATATATTGTGGTACAATAAAGACTACCAATAAAATTTATAAGAGGATTAATAGTGGCCTCAAAATATCTTAATAGTTGAATCAAAGGTTTCCCTTTGTGATGATGACGTGTCCATCCTAAAACACCAATTCTCTTTTACACCTATAACTGAAATTGCAAGAAAGTAACAATTCAGTTGTCAATATTATTAGAGTTCTTATGTGTGTGGATCCAAGATCAACAATAAGGAGACACAATGGGACAGAAGTTGGTAGACGCACAATAAGGTTGGTTGATGTCACTAAGACAACAAAATATGTTACTTTATGGGGGATGACAACAAATAAAGAAGGTTACTAGCTACAGGAAAAATACCTCCGACATGAATCCATTATCCTTGCTATTTAAAGTAGTCACATGCCTGAATACAATTTCAAGGTTCAAACAAAATACATATCACATCATGTTATCATTAAAAAATAAATTTGCATCATCTTTTAATGTTAGAAGACTTACAATTAGTGCAATCCGAGAAGAGGCTTAGCATACAGTTCAACCCGTCCATTGCATACTAAAAGCAACGAGATAATTCATTAAAAACAATGCAACCACTACTCCTCCAATTCTAAGTTGACAATGTAGGGTCTAAAAACCATAGATACGGATGGATTTTGTATACTACAGTGTCAAATTTGAACTGGAGGAGTAGTGGTTGTGTTGCATATTCTAGGTATACCACTCAATTATGTTGTGTCTCCAAAGAATTGTGACCATGATGCCTACATTTTTGTTTCTAAGCTGTTGTGAGATAAAAAAAGAAAAGTCTTCTAAGAAACATGTCATGTCTATGTGGAACTGCATAGGATTTTCACCAAAGGGGGTTTTAGATCACAAAACTCCCTTTCACTTAATAATTATGAACCCATCAATAGTATAGTAATTGTTTAGGATTGTAAGTTTCCCTTGATGGCTTCAAATTACCAAGAAAAGGGAGTTTTTTGGTACAAAAGACTTAGCAGCCTCAAGGGCCTTTTGCTTTAATGCATTATAGTCTTGACATACTTCATGTAAACATTTTGCATGACGATTATAGAGAAATGTAAACAAATATTCATATAGAGAAAGGTGTTGCTATTGGAAAATGGTTGATGGCGATTGTTGAAGAAGATTTGAAAATTATGATTGATCCAATTCATATTGTGGCAACATTTTCATATCTTCTTCATAATCATCATCAAATGAACATTTGAAAATATTCTTCATCATTCATCATCTGAGTATTCTACAATCATCTTCTCTCAAATGATTAACCTCTAAAAGAGGATAGTATCAAGAAAATATCATGAGAGAGAGCTTTGAAAACAAGAATAGTGATAAAGTGTAACATATTTTTAACTCCTTGGTCAGCAAATCCTTTAACTCAGCTATTGTGATTAAAATTCTTTTAAGGAATGCACAAGATAGCACTAAGGATGTTAAGCCAAAAATTTTTAAAGCACTCTTAAAAAACCATTTGCAAGAGAAACATGGTCTCAACACCCACAACAAGAAGAATTCATCAAGGAAAACTAAGTCTCATTGTACTAAAGAATTGTAACTCCATTTGTGAAGGTTTTAATAACTTGTTTGGGTTGATTTCAAGGCATGTGTATTAAATTTGGTGTCTTCAAGTCTGATTGTCTCATGACAGCTCATTATTTTTGGTGTTGCTTTGAATCATGAATTAAGATTAATCTACATATTGTTTTGTCTGTGATTAGGGGATGAATCCTAACATTTTATTATATTAATCTAACCTTCCCAATACAAGAATAACCATTGGATTGAAGGGTGATCACTAAAACATGCAAGTTGTAGGGTTGAAGGTGAGTGAAAGTATCGGCCATTTTTTTTCTGCTATGGAAATCGATTAGTGCCCAGCCCAAAAAATTCCTTGATGACTGGTTCCATAAATAATGGAACCTTAAGGTAGGGTTTTGCATCTCTTTCTACCGAAAAATTCAAAAAGGTTTATTTGTCATTTTTTCAATAATCCTAATGCCCAAGAAGCTATTGTTAAGAGACAGTATTGGTATCTAGGGAACACCTCCTTTCGTGTGCTCTCATGGACACCAGAAGCCATTCACGAAGAGGTTCTTGCGCTATCCGCCCTGAGATGGATTCTGGTTAAACAATTGCCTTCATTTTTATGGCATTTTTTGCCTCAACTTATTGAACCTTTGGGGAAGGTTATCAGTGTCGATGATACGAAAAGAATTGTGCCCCACATGGATGCTCGTGCCCTAGTTTCTCTCAAACCTGGTATGGACACCCTTGACTCTTTGGATATCAACATCTCTGATGAATCCTACTCCTTCCCTATGGAAATTTTAGGAGGTCTGAATTCTTTCTTTCTCTTCAAACATGAATTCCATCTAAGGAAGGATTGTCTGATCACCCAAAAGAAGTCCACCTCTATGAAACCTAATGCTCCTTCTGTTACCCCCACTATGCCTAAATTGAATTCTGCCTCCCAAGAACCTTATTCTTCCCCTCAAAATGCCTCCCCTATTGAATCCTCTCCACCCACTATTTTCCCCTTGATTCAAACCCCTGTGAACCATATCTTTGAAGCTCAAACCACCAACCCACCTTCTGATGGCTTTCAAGTTGTGACCAAAAAGAGGAGAAGGAAAAACCCTAAACCTCCACCATCTCATGCTATTTCCCTCAACCTTTTTTCCCCCATCCCCGATCTCCCCCATCCTTCTCCTGCTAAACATCTCAAATCGACCCAATCCCAAGAGATTAATCCTAAAAAAGTTTAGAAATTGATGAGGAATTCTATGTTGAAGTCATTCCCACAAATCTCAAAACCACTCAAATGGGTGTGATTGCTAAAACAGAGATACCGGGTTTGAATACCAAGGTTTTTTCGAGCCCAATTATGGATATGGAAGTTACAGTTGCAACCCTATTTGAAGATGATGAATATGATGAAAAGCATGCTATACCTAAATCTAAACAAAGAGGCAGACCTCTTGGATCCAAGAATAAACACTCCTCTAACCCAAAAAATGGTGAAACATCTATGGAATATACTACACCTCTTGATGAGGTGATGAATATTAATGGCAGCCCTCCCCTTTCTAGTTAATCATGTTCTGCACTTCTTGGAATATTAGGGGCCTCGAATCCCCGAAAAGGAAATATATTGTTAAATGTTTTCTTAACTCTATTAATTCTATTGATATTTTAATGCTACCAAAACTTAAGACTATTGGTTTTATGTTAGAAGCTAATTTGAATTTCATTTGGAATGAAGCTACCAAAATTTACACTAACCATCTTAAAGGGAAAGGTGGGTCTGGCATGTTGGTCAGCCCAGAGTGGTCCAAATATATTACTGCTAAAGGGATATCCCCCTGTAATAGGGTGGTTTGGATCACCTTCACTGTTAACAATAACAACTTTGGTGTTTGATCCATTTATGCTTCCAATGACGTTAAAGAAAGAGTAGATCTCTGGAATTGGTTTATTTCTCTCCCTAACATACCATGGCTCTTCGGAGGAGACTTCAACATGGTTGAATCTCAGGATGATAAATTGGGTGGTCTTCCTTTTGTCTGGAAAGATGCTAAAAAACCTCACTGGTTTAAGCTAAAACATAGAAAACAACTCTATGATCCCCTGACTGGTAATAATGATTCTAGAAATTACCTGTGGCATACCTGGTGCAACTTTCAACAAAATGATAACATAATCTATGCTAGACTTGATAGATTTTATGCTAATAAATTTTTTTTCTCTTTTCTCCCTAATTTCTATGGTGGTTTTATTTCTGTGTCTCCGAATGCTCTCTCAGACCATCACCCTATCTCTGTTTCGATCAAATTTAATGATTCCCCTATTTGGCCTAAGCAAGGAAATTCCAAGTTCTTTCTGAAGAGCTCTCTTTTGGAGGACAAAGATATCCTTGTTGCTATTAACCTCATTAGACTTATTAAAAAAAATAATCCCCCATTTCATTCCCAAATTGATCTCTGGAATAATAACATCAGCTCCTGGCATTCCCTTCTTCAAACTTTAGGCCAAAAAAGGGCTAAAGACTTCCAATTCAAAGAGAATTTACTCTGCAACAATCTTCATACTGTAGAGATGCGTATCCAAACTGATCGGGAAATAATAGTGACCTTATTTCCTTTGTCCCAAATGCTAGGTCTGAACTCAGACAACATCAATAGATCAAGGTTAGGGGTGCTAAAATCATATCTTGTGCCCATTGGCTTCAAAATGGGGATAGGGGGTCGAAATTATTTTTTAACTTACTTAAGCATAAATAGAGAAAAGAGGCCATTAATAGCATTGTTGTTGACAACATAGAGTTAAATGAAGAAAGAGACATTAAAGTTGCTTTTGCCTCTTTCTACAGAGATCTTTTCACCTCCGATGATATTGAGGATGCTAACACATTAGGAATAACTATAAGACTCTTATCCCCAAAAACATTTCCCAACATGATGTTGCTCTTCTTGGCAGTGGTATTTCTATTGAGGAGATCAAGTAGGCTATTAACCTTCTCAAGAATGACAAGGCACTTGGCCCTGATGGGCTGCCTGTAGAATTTTATAAAGCTATTATTGACTAGATTAGCCAAGACTTATTTGACATCTATAATGAAGCTCTCCATGAAGGCTCCCTAGGTCAATCCATTAACAGTGGGATTATCAAACTTATCCCAAAAGATGGTGACAAATCCCTCATAAAGAACTGGAGGCCGATTACTCTCCTTAATGTGTCTTATAAGATTATTACTAAAATCCTAGCTATTAGAGTTGAGAATATACTTCCTAACCTCATCATCCCTTCCCATACTAGGTTCATCAAGGGAATATACATTCTTGAAAATCTCATCACTGGATGGGAAGCCATGGAATGGGCCAGATCCTCTCATCAAAATAATGCTATCTTACTGCTTGACTTCGAGAAATCCTACGATAGGATAGAATGGGAATTTATTTCCACTATGCTGGAAGCATTTGGATTCCCTTCTATATTCAATAATTATGTCAACCTCCTCCTTAAAGATACCTTGGCTCAAGTGGAGGTTAATGGTTCTCTCTCTGATTCTTTCTCCCTTGGTTAATCTATTAGGCAAGGTTTCCCCCTTGCTCATTCCTTGTTTGTCATCACCTCAGAGGCTCTTACATATATCCTTAGAGATGATTCCTCCTCCAAAGTTGTCAAAGGTATCACCCTACCTTATAATTCTAAGCTAATCAACTCCCAATTTGTCGATGACACTAATCTGTTTCTTGATGTTACTGAAGAAAATTTTACTGTTATGCAAAACAAAATGAGAATTTTTTGCACTATTTCTAGTGCCTGACTCTCCCACTCCAAATGCATTTGTCTTGGTGGTGCAGGAGCACACCTAGGCTAACCTCCATGTTTTTGTCATATTTTGGCTTGTACTTGACATTGGCCAAGTCAAGATAGTTAGGTTGTTTTTATACCTTAGAAGGTCATTGCAATGTGAGCTAAGTGAGTTAGTCAGTAGGACTAAGGTCACTAAATAAGCCAATGTTAGTAATTTTTATATTCTTAGTGTTAAGGGTTTGAGTTAGAGTCTTTAATGTGTCTTAAACACATTCATGATGTCATAGAGATGCCCTATGGTATTACATGATCTTGGATTGTCAAAATGAAGAGGTTAGAGGTTCTAAAACTTAGGGAGGCATAATGGCAAAGACACCAAAAGTTGCTAAAATGTTGCTATGACAACATTTGCAATTATTGCAAATGTTGCATGCAACTCGGTTATCTTTGGATCCCCTTATGCATAGGAAGTGGGAATCGACAAATAGTCCCTAGAATCATGGAGATAGAATCTAATGTAACCCAAGACTCCAACCAAGAGAGGAGTCATACATTGTAACAAGATTTGGATAGTAAAATAGCTCTCCAACTCTATATTTAGGATTCCCGAGCATTTTGTTATGATAGTCATATGTAATGGATTGAAATATTGAAAATAATTGTTGTTTTGTTTTTCTAGGATAGTTTGAATCATGTTTCATTCATTAAGCTAGTTGTTTAGAGGTAGTGTAAGGTCTTAGATAAAATATTTTGTATTTTGTGTGTTCACTGGACCTGTCCTGACCAGCCAGTCGATTCATGGATCCCCCTTGAAATCTAACCATGGGATATTCCTAAGGATAGATGGAAATGTTAGGGGAGTCAATGTTCTATATATATGTAGAGTTAGGAGTCAGGGAAAGTCAAGTTGCTATTTTTAGTTCCAAGCCCTAGGTGAGCATGCAGTCAGTTAGTGGTTTGGAGATGAAACAATGAGCATTATTATGCAGCGTAGTGAAGTACTGTACAGACTAATTGTAGTTTCAGTTAGGGAATAGTCATATCTTGATATGATAGGAGGTTTGATTTTGTATCAGTCCATTTGGTCAAATTTTGAGCAAGTTTTCCATTGTGTTGAAGACTATCCTAGAAATTAGGCCTATTAGCCCTATTGATCCTAGTTTGTACGAACCCCATGTACGGAGGAATTATGAAACTAAAACCTTCAAAATATCTTGTAAAGTAATAAAGGGTATCTGAATGTGTGTTTGGTTTTTCAACTTGTTTGGGAAAGTTTTGAAAGAAGTGGGAAAAACACACTGTGAAAGGCTACAAGGAAATAAGCCCAATTAGGCCTTTTGAAGATATAAAGTTTGAACTCGAATACAAAGAATTAAGATATCCATCAAAATGGATTCAAATGGGTTCAAGTGGACTATCTAAATGATGATGGATACCCCTAAAATGATTAATGAATGCTAGAGTGGAGTTGGCACTTAGATCCTTCTAGGTGTAGTGGAAGAAGTGAAGAATTGAATTAACTAAAAGGTGTTAGTCTTTCAAGGTGAAGCACATGAGTTGAGAAATTTTAGAGGAGAGTTGGAATTGGACTTAGTTAATCATCTAAGCCAATTAGGACCTAGAGGAGATTAAGTTCCTTGAAGAGACAAGATAAATTCTCTTGGTTGAAGTTCTAGCAAGCCTTGGAACACTTACATCATATTGGTATCAGAGCTTGATTGAGATTATGCTAGTGGTGGATGTTTCAGCCTACTGAATCAGTTTGAGAGAATAAACCATTTGGATCAGTAGAAGATAAAGCCATGGTGACTAATGTTGAGTTAGCCAAAAATTTGGATGAGCAAGAAGAAGACAACAAGTTGTTAAGAGAAAGGTTGTCTCAAATGGAGCAACTCTTGGGAGAAGTCCAAGACAAAGCTAAGAAGATGAAAGATAAGATAGATCAGAAAGAAGAAGAAGAAGAAGAAAGGGAAAGGGAGTGGATGTAGAAGATGAAGTTCCAATCCCTGACCCTGTCAGTGACCAAGAACCCTTCTTAAAGGCATTGAAGGCTTTAAGTGGCAAATCTTTGGAGGGTGTACCACTTTTTAGTGGAAAAATGGATCCAGATTCAGTTGTGGATTGGATTGACAGCATAGAAAACCATTTCAAGTGTGATGGTATCATAGAGGCCCAAAAAGTGAGAGTGGCCAAGTCAAGGTTGAGAGGATCATCTCTCACATGGTGGAATTTTGTTCAAACTGAAAGGGAGAAAGAAGGAAAGATTCTTATAGTCTCATGGAAGGGAATGGTGACTAAGTTCAAGAAGACTTACTTGCCTAATGATTATGAAGTTTAGTTGCATAGGAGAAGACACAATATTAGAAAAAAATATTTGGATGTCCAAGCATACACCGAAGATTTCCAAAAGTTGTGCTTAAGATCACAAGTGGTGGATGATGAAAGTATCAAGATAGCAAGATACTTGAATGGACTTAAGTAGTATATGCAAGAAGACATGAGTCTTGTAAACTTCAAAACCATTTTCCAATGTTATCAAATGGCCTTAAAGATAGAGGAGAAAGGAAAAAGAAAACAAGAGCAAACCTCCAAAGGAATAGGTAGAGGAAGGGATAATAAAGGATCAAGAGGTGGCTATGGTGGAAGAAGTTCAAAATCAAGGACACAAGGAGAAGTCAAGTACATTGAGCAGCAAGAAGGAAGTTCTAGTAGAGGTGGTAGAGGAAGGAACTCAAGTTTCAAAGGAAGAAGTGGTAGAAAAGGAAGAGGCAATTACTTCGCCAATATGAAATATTACCATTGTAACCAAATGGGACACCCTGCGTATAGGTGTCCAGAGAAGGGTAGTACTTCTCAAGGAGGTAACAAGAGAACTAATTTAGTTCATGAAGAGACAAATGCAGAAGAGAAACACTCTGAGGTACCACTGAATTCAGGAGAAGGTGAGAATCTCATGAGGAGGAGAGCATTGATCAAGGAGCCTATTAAAGAAGAGCCAAGCCAAAGGAGTTCCCTATTCATAATCAAATGTAAGGTGATGGGAAAAGTATGTAGAGTCATTGTGGGCTTAGGGTCTACTGACAACATTGTGTGAGAGGAAGTAGTCAACAAGTTAGGCATGACAAGGATACCTCATACCCATCCTTACAAGGTCACATGGCTCAATAAGGGACAACATATCTTAGTCAAAAAGAAAGCATGGGTAGAGTTCTCTATAGGGAGATATAAGGACAAGGTTCTATGTGATGTGTTGCCCATGGATGCATGTCACTTGCTCCTAGGCAGACCATGATAATTTGACTGCCAAGATATCCTTAATGGAGTGAAGAACTCTTATACATTCAAGAAGGATAAAGTAACTTTCAAAATCTGATCATTATTAGAAGATGCAGATGTGAAGACAGAAGGTCCTCATGTGCTTATGGTCGGTGAAAAAGAATTCATAGAAGCCATGGAAGAAGGAGGAGTTGGCTTTGCATTGGTAGTAAGCCCAAGAGAAAAGAATGAAGAAAAAGGATACAAGAAACCAGAGCTACCTAAGGAGATACAAAGTATGTTGCAGACTTATGAAGACATAGTAAGTGATGGACAACCATCAAAATTACCCCCTCTAAGAGCCATAATTCATAGGATAGACTTCATACCTGGAGCTACACTTCCTAATAAGGCAGCCTACAAGATGACACATCAACAAAATGAGGAAATTTTTAGGCAAATAGAAGAACTCCTTAACCAAGGCCTTATCAAGAAAAGCATTAGCCCTTGTGCAGTACCTACTATCCTAGCACCAAAGAAAGGAGGAACATAGAGACTTTATGCTGATTCAAGAGACATAAATAGGATAACCATTAGGTATAGGTTCCCAATACCTGGGATTGAAGACCTAATGGATTGTCTAGGTGGAGCAAAGTACTATAGCAAGAAAGACTTGAAGAGTGGGTATCACCAAATCAGGATACATGAGGGAGATGAATGGAAGACAACATTCAAAACCAATGAAGGTTTGTATGAATGGCTTGTCATGCCATGTGGACTATCTAATGCCCCCTCCACATTCATGAGGCTCATGAATAAAGTCCTCAAAGACTACATTGGCAAATTTTTAGTAGTATATCTTGATGATATACTGATTTATAGTAGGACAAGAGAGGAGAATCTTCAACACCTTGAGACTGTCTTCAAGAAGCTCCATGAAGATAAGTTGATGATCAACTTGGAGAAATGTGAGTTCATCAAAATAGAGCTAGTGTACCTTGGGTTTGTTCTCTCTCATGGAAATATGAAAATGGATAAGAGTAAAGTGGAAGCTGTTATGCCCTGCATCCCCGTCCCTACATTTTGTGTGAAAAATGTTGGGTCCCCCTTTTTGCTTTTGTTTTCTTTTGCTTGCGGTTTTTCCTTTTGTCTTTCTTTCCCTTCTTCTTTTTCTTTCTCTGGGGTTTTCTTCCCGGGCGTTGTGTCTTGTTTGTTTTATTTTTGTCTCCCGGACTCCGGTCCCGGAGGTTGCCTTTTGTTGGGAACTAGATTCCAGACTCCGGGATTCTTCATCATGATGTTCTTAGGGATATCATTGCGAGGAATCCTCAGGCCCGAGATCCGGAGGTTTTTTTCCTGTCTGAAGATTTCCGAAAGGAGGAGAATTGCCTTTCACTACGGGTATAAATAAATGTCATCTGTCATTTTCACATTTACTGCGATTAAAACCTTCAAGCACTTAGAGAAAATTAAAGAGCAATTTCAAAGTGATTAACAGAGCATTTGCAGGAAATTTATGATAATCAACACTTAACGATTTTCAGTCATTCTCAGGCAAAGTGCAAGTGCTTCGTGGTGGTGCTTCTAACCAATTGACAACCCGAGCTGTTGCCGAGCTCCCGCGGTAACCCCTTCTTTTCTCTGCCTTCTGCGTTCTCAGGTTGGTGTTCCTATTTTCCCCTCTCTCTGGCTTTCTTTGGTTTTCGTTTCACTTTTGTTTGTCTGTTTTGTTTTGTTTTTCTGTCTTGTCTGGTCCGTTGTCTTCTGGTGTCGCCACCCGTTGGTGGGTCGGCTCTGCCAGAGGGTTGTCTGCCTTCTACGTAGAGGTTTCTGTAAATAGTGTAGATATGTAGATAAGTTGTATATATCTATTTTGGCCATGTCTGGTTTTCCCGCAGGTGTCGTCCCGCATTGTATATTCATGTATATATGTATATCATTGTAATATAGTCTCTGTATATCTCCCCATTTTTATGTGTATATCCCTCAGCACTATTTATATCCTTCCGGGTGGCTTGGCTAGCTGGTCGAGTCACCCCCGTTTCTGGTTTTCTTCCTTCGAACTCGTTTCGAGGCAGAAAACCACCTGTTTGAAACTCAGCTCCCCGCTGATTTCAAACAAGTGGTTTTCTCTCTCCTCCATAAAGTCTGTCAGAACCTCATTTACGTCCCATGCACGCAATCAATTCTAGCCAAGTGGCTTTCCCTTTACGCGTGTTCAGACAGTTAGCTCCATCGTCATCGCCATCACACCCATTTAATGCTAACGCACGTGGCGTCCACATGGGTTGGACAAATTGCCTTTTATACATCTTTGCTAACAGTCACTTCTCCGGGCCTCGGGTCTCTTATCACCATCCATCCTGTGTCTTTGCCAAGTGTGATAAAATCCCCCGGACCCGGATGTTTAATAAAATCTTTTGTTTATTATGTTTTTCTTTTCGAGCATCTTTGCATAATACTAACTTTTCAGGAGGCAAACACCACGGTGGTAAAATTCCCCAGACCCCGGAATGATTACTTTGATAAACATGTTCTGATGGTCACTTTGTCTCGCAGATTCCCAGAGTTATCTTCCAAACATGTCTGAAGCGTCTGCATCATCTCCTCCCGAAAGCCCGGAATTACCAACCACAACAGAAACCAGGGCAGCAGCAAAGTCAAAGATGGAGAAAGCCCTGGAAAAACTTCCCCTCACTATGAAGTATGTACAGGATAATGGCATCGTGGGCTCAAAGATTGAGTCCAAGGTAAAACTAATGACCGATGCCAATGTCAGAACTTGGGCAGAAATGTAGGCCCTGGTAAAGATAATGCACATCCAGCGACAGGCTAGAGACCAGCTCGCAATCAACGTCGGCGGTTCCAGAATCCTCTAGGCAGCTTGCTTCCCATGCTCCATGCAATCTCCGGAGCTTATCTTAACACTGGCTGCCAACTACAACTCTTCTGTCCAGGCTGTTATGCTCACAGCTACAGAACCCACAGGATACCCCACTCCACTGGTGTCCCTCGACCCAGTCACATTCCAGGTAGGCCTGGGTATCCCACAATTTGATAGAGCCGCGGTGGTTACAAGGACTGACACCTTGAAATAGTTTACACAACTAGAGGATGCCGCCCGGGTATACATGAATACCCATTGGCTCAAGGCCCCGAAGAGGGACCCAAAGAGAATGAAGATAGATATCCCCCACTCTGAGTTCAAAGAGAGCATCCAAATGGGGATAATAGCATTAGCCCGGGTATTTGGGCAACCTTCCCCCTAGAAGTTTTCCAAATGGATGTACTATTTTCTCCTCAGCATCTCCACCAAGGGAGAATTCTTCGACTGGGTGACAATAATCTCCAATCATGTTGACTCCCAGTTCCAGCAGTTAAACCAGAAGAAGAAGTTCTACATGTCTTCTTATATTTTCTGGGCCTTGGCCCAACAGAGGACCCACTCAATTGGCCTACTTACAGATGGCATTCTTGGGATTGGCCCAGGACAAAAAGCACCGTGGGACCATTTCCCACAGATTCAATGGGAGACCAGCTTCCCTAGTTTCTGTCGGGTAAACGATTCGTTCATTTACTACCACCTGCTCACACCCGCCCAGGATGTTGGATACCGCCTATCTACTGAGGTGATGAAATTAGTCAGTAGTTATGGACACTACTATATCTAGTTCCAGCAGCATACATACATTAGGGTCGCCGGCTTCTCTGGGAAACCCTACTTATTGCCCAAGCATTGTGGGGACAAGATCGTGCTGTTGGAATACTACCAGCAGATAATGGAGCTGCACGCCTTCTTGCCCCTCAAGAAGGTCCCCAACGTCTCATTCCCAATCACCTGTGGGAACTACATCTGCAGTCTGGCCACTGCGAAGGAGGCAGAGAATGAGCTGAAAAGTTATAACTTGCAGGAATTCTATCTGGCGTGAAAGAAATTTGATTCGCATGGAAAAATTGCAACAGCACTGCCCTGGGCTTCAGAGCCCCATCATATACACATGGAAGACTTCTGGGCTGATTTCCAGGATGACGTGGATGTGCGGAGTAGGCACTATGTCAGAATGATGGTCAGAATGATGCAAGAACTAAAGCTCCAAAGATTCCCAGCGGGCTTCTCGGACGCCGCCCCCACCATAGATCCCCAGTACAAGGAAAAGGGGATCGATTAAATGGCACTACCAGCAATGGATTGGGCCACCCAAGAGTGGCCCATGATTGAGGACTTCACTCAGGAGGTGGTCAAGAAAATTCACACCTATTTCAAAAGGGTGTGCCCCAGGAGTATGCATCAAGCTCCCCAACCGGCGCCAAAATTAGCACCACAGCCTGTACCAAGATTGACCCCGGGGGCCAGGACTTCTTCGCAGGGCGCAAACAAATGAAAGAGAATAGCTACAACCCCCTCCGCGCAAGAAGTCCCTATATAAGAATAGATTAAGCAATCTATGGTAGCCTCCCAGAAGATGAGTGAACAGTTAATAATGAGGCTAGCCACTCCCCCGCTCATGGCCAGACCAATTCTTCCCCCTTCCTCCTCATCGTTAGCAGCCCTAATGATAAAGGCAACGGGAGTGGATCCCATGGAAGTGGTGGCAATAGTCGATGCAGGGCCACCTTTGGTTACCCAGAGGAAGAGGAAGCACATCAAGCAGGTCAAAGAAGAGCCGGTACCAGTGCTGGAGACAACCCTCCCCTGGGAAATAGAGATCCTTTCTTCTAGTTCCCCAGAACCGGAGGAAGAAGAAGAACCTACAGAGGTCCCGGCCAGTCCCCTTCAAGAAGAAGAATTTGATGTATTTACGGCCGATGAGTTCGGTAACTTACAGGGGGACGATACGCAAGTAGGGGTAGAAGTCTCGGGGAAAGAATAATAGGCCGCGGAGCAAGAAGAGGTGGAATAAGAGCCTGCACAAGAACAGCAAGCAGGAGAAAAGGAGCCAAAGCTGAAGATTATCTCCGGGGCTCAAGAGATGCAAGGTCTGGGAGTGGACCAACTAAAGAAAGATGAACAAATGGCATCTGCTGGGGGAACCGGACCTCCAGGAATAACCGTAAACCCAGTCACCATGTTCCAAGGGCCACTCCTGGGGGAAACCTTCGGGTAGGTTATCACAGCGGCCCAAACTCTAAATCTTTGCCCGATACCTCCCCTACTGCCAACAGAGGAAGAAACCCTAGCAGAAGAAGAAGAAGAACAAGAAGAAGAAACGCAGCTTGAAGAAGAAATCCCCGAGGAAATCTACCAGGGTCCAGACCCAGCAATTGATATACAGGACCAGGCTGAGGGGATGGAGGTTGAAAAGAATGTTGCTGTAGAAGAAGTTGAGGCTGGGGGAGGAACGGATGAGATCCATGTTGAAAAGGAGCAACAGCCACCGGAGACTGGGAAAGAATCAGGAGAACAAATTCTGGCAGGAAGGCTACCTCTCCCACCTCAGTGGCTGGTAGAAAGAAGAAAGAGAAAATCTCAGTCCGCTCCGGTGATTCCCCTCTCCCTGGCCGAAATGATGGCCCAAGTTCAAGCCCCGCTGAAGATGAAGAAAGCCAAGACAGTTCATACTATATGAACTAGGCTGGGCGGAGAAGTAATTACCATTGTGGCAACACCTCCCTTAGGTGCTGATGAAGCAACTGCAAATCCCACAGATCACAATGTTGCAGAGGTGTCCCTAGGCAAAAGAGGAAAGCAAGGTGAGGTAGACTTGCTTAAGGAGGCAGCAAGGGCAGTTGAAGCCCGATATGAAAAAGAGGCCTAGAGGCTCAAGGCTGAGAAAGAAAAGAATGCAAACCTTATGGGGTTTCTTACTGAGCTGGCCAGACCCATCAATGCCGCCCCTCCAGAGACCTCCACATTAGAGGAATTATCGCAGAGTGACATAGACTCCCTGCAAGTAATGAAAAAGAAGGCCCAACCAGTAGACGAATGGGTCACCCTACAGATAGGAAACACCCGGTGTTTCCTGGCGTCCACTCTCCTGGACTTATACACAGCCTGACAAGTTATTCATCAGACAGGGAACTCATTGAGCAATGGGAGAGTGACGCTAAAAATTACCAAGCATGGAAGGTGGAGCTCGAAGAGCTCCTCACCTTGGGAGAAGATATAATTTCCAAATCTAGATTCTGGGTGAGGAATCATTTGATTTTGTAAGAACTCAGCACTCCAGACTTGACCTCACATTGGAGGTAACCAAGCAACTGGTAGAGTCCTTGCAAGAGAAGGTAAACACTGTAAAGTATTCTTCTAATTTATAAAAGTCTTTTGTGATAAAGGCTTCCGGGGCTGATCCCCTTAGCCCAGATACATATACCCCCGAAGATTCAGTTTTGGGGAGTTTTGATTAAATAATGAAATCCCGGTACCAATCCCCGGAGGGTATAGATGGGGCCCAGATGGCGAAACTAACCAGTATGATACTTAAGGGTCATGACACCGCGAGGATGGCGGATGAATTCAATGAAAATGTTCTAGACCTGGGGGAACAAGTTGAAGTGGTCAAGCACAGAAGGGCCAGCCTAAAAGAGATAGATGAAAATGGCATTTCCCGCCTCCTTCAGGCCTTCAATGATAATAAGCAACCTTGAGCTTTCTCCGGAGGCTGGGGAAAACTGACATTGAGTATTCTTTATTCTTTTGGGGATGTAAGTTCCCGAATCCCAGAGTCCCAGATCCAAAATTTTGTATTCTTTAAAGTGATTCGTGTCCCGGTCCCCAAGGCCGACCGGTCACTTTCAGAGGCAGTTAATAAAATCGTCAGAGGATGGTTGGCCACATCAAAGAGACGTCGACTTGGCAGTTGGTTTTCTGACAAGGTGGTCTTCTCGAGGCACCATTTAGAGGTACACCTGGCACATTAGAGACAGGGCACCACATTTTCCATTTATGAGGCATGTAGCCTCAGTCCTCGAGGGACCTACTTCCTTCCTTTCTCCTCTCTGGCTCTCTTTTCAAGACCGATTCTTCTGATGTATATTCTTATCTTATTCTTCTAACATGACAGACCTATTCCGTCTCCAGGTCTTTTTTAAGGTGGCGTAGGTAGTACCGGCCCCCGAATATTGTATTTTATTAAAACATAACATAAATAGGGTTAGGGTTAGAAGAGAGTTGTATAAATAGGCAAATCGACCCATTTCCAAGGGTCGGCGAAATTGATGATTTTGTTATCCATAGCAATAGCAAAGTGATTTCTCTTTTCAAGTTGCAGAGCTCAGTGCTCCATTGTTCTGTTCTCAATAGTTAGATGCTCCCCTGGAGCCACCATTGTATCATGCACCAGTGCTTGCTGGACTGAATATTAATGAAGAAGGAAGAATTCTTGACAATGATGTTGTTGGCATTCCTGCTTCTGAGTTAATGGTATTTCATGTTTTAATGTTCTTTATGTCTTTTACTCTGGTATGTTAAAGTAGATTAACAAACTCTTTACTCTCGCTACTGATAAGATGCTAGCTGATGGTTATGTGTTTCTTTGGTATTTAGTATAGTTTACTAGAGTATTATCGATGTTCTGGACATTTCAACGTGACTATAGTTAGATG
The DNA here is from genome assembly GCA_018584345.1 of Thuja plicata. Taxonomy (NCBI): domain Eukaryota; kingdom Viridiplantae; phylum Streptophyta; class Pinopsida; order Cupressales; family Cupressaceae; genus Thuja; species Thuja plicata. Next base: position 3,916,882 of record MU224875.1, on the reverse strand, counting down.
ATACGTTTCTAACCCTGCAGGATTTTTTTCGCTTTATTTGCTAAGTATAAAACGCTTGGGAAAATCTCACTTTGATCGAATCTCCGGAGAGAATGAGTTGAAGAAACCAGCTATCCCCCTCGAAAACAGTCACCTCTCCCAACCAAGCCCCACACCATCGTGACTCGACACCCAGGTGCTTGGAGGCCCAGAGGATTTATTTCCCCTGGACAACCTTTGCAAGTGGAGTTGGCCGATTTCCCCAGAACCCGGTGACAACTTATGACTGTTGGCGGACCCGGTCAGCAAAACCCCGTCAATAGAAACTGGCACTAGAAGGAGGGCATGAACTCGTCCCCCTCCCAAGATTCTAATTTTACACCTGCTGAGGGTTCCTGGAGTTGTAGTTTTAGGAGACAAGCCTTCAGTGGGATTGGATCTTTCTCCCCAGCAAAATTTGAAAGAGTCCTTAGGTCCACCCCGAATCCTGGGAGGTTTGTCGAACTTGAGCCCCTTGCTCGAAAGAAGCGGACCTCTAAAAGCACACCAGCCACTATTGTCTGGGGATCTACCATACCCCCGAATACTCAAACTCCCCAGACAGTCCCTGGAACCAGTACCCAAACCACCCAACATATAGTTTCCCCAATGGCTGCATATTTTAGAAACACTGGGTCCCCAATGGGCACTTTTCCAGGCGCGACCAATGATTTACCCTCTCACCCGGAGAAGATCTGCCTGTGATATGAGTACTTAGGCTCACGGACCGCAGAAGAACACTTACAGGCATACAAAGGTGCCATGAATCAACACCGAATCCAGCATGAAGATGTTGTGACCCGTATCTTCCCCTTGTCCCTAGGATAAAGCGAGTTGAACTGGTACCTTAACTTGCCTGCCAACTCCATCAACACTTAGCAGGACATGGAGGATGCCTTCTTGGCTGCCTTTCGCGTGCATGTGGACCTAGCCTGGTCCCACAGCTAGTTCATCTCCATCAGAAAGGAACCTAATGAACCTCTTGCAGCATTCAACCATAGGTTCCAACGCGCCCTGAAGCGGTGCACGGGCCCTTTTATCCCATCTCCAGACGTAACCATACAGACCTATCTTAATGTGATAGACCCTTTTGTTGCCACCCTCCTTTGGAGAACAACCACCGCAGGCGACCGGGACACTTTGGCAAAAGTCTACAACCTAGCCCTAGAGCTGTCCCGCGGTCTCAATAAATCCCCAGGCGGGATTGGGTAGAGCACACCTTTCAACATGATCCCGGTGGAACTGCGTATGCCGGGGGCTATAACCCCAATCTGGAAATAGGCGCCCCTTCGATGGCGACGAATCCCCCGCCACCCTTGATAGACCAGTAGGCACGGTACGTTTACCTAGCCCAGACCCAGATGACACCGGGTCTGGAAGTCTTCCCTTGGAATCAGCCGCAGTAGAGACAATAGACTCAGACACAATCGTCCAGAGTGCCATTCTTCCAGTCGTCCGCGACTGGAGGATTGTCGCCCTCGACTCCGGCTAATACTACTGCCTTCCCAGGAAGCCAACAACAGCAACAGCCGTCACATTCTGACGCTAACACTCAGTTGACCGCCGAAGTTGAATCCCTCCGGCGAATGTTGTCCACCTTGACCATGGACATGGGCCAACTCAAGGCAGGGTCCTACGCGCCCCAAAATTCGAATTCCCAGAGGGGAAACATTTTCTCTGGCCAACGAAACAATAATGCCAGAGGGAGAAACTTCAACAACGGGCCTAGGCCCAATCAGTAGCAATGGAATAACAATGCAAACATCGGAGGCCCACCTCTGAACCATAACACCAACCAAAATGTTGCTGGACCATCACATTTCACTCCAGTCACAGACTTCTAGCCCATGACTAACTGGTGTAGATTGCATGATACTAGTTCACACAACGAGGTAAACTACGCCACTTTGGAAAAGGTCATCATGATCTCCCAGCTGGACAGGCAGCAGTTGCATGATACTACCCCTCCAGAGCCTCCTATCCAGGAAATGACCCACAGTGCATTCACATGCGATACCATCTTCTTCAAAACTTCCGGGGAAGATTAAAAAGAATCCAAACTAAAGGGATTCTTTGATGAATCCATCCCACCCTTCGAGGCCAACACCTTTACTAACCCGCGGGCTCCATACAACACTCGGAGTCAGGTTGGTAAAGAACCAGCTTACACGCCCACACCCCCTATCAAAGATACTCCTCCTCCCTGGAATAATGTGACTGATCGATCCGCGCCTCCAAAAGGTCCTAGCTCTAACCAAGCAAAAGATCTCACTGAGGAAAATCACCAGTTCCCGGGAGGAAGATTTGACATTACTAAGGCGTTAGAACAGACCACTACCTCCATGACCCTGATGGAGGTTTTGTTGAATTGTCCTGAGCAAAAGAAGTCTCTTCTGAAGCTCTTAGAGAACCCGGAAGCTATCAGCCGCCCACCCAAGACCGTCTCATTCCAAGATGCTAATGCGGCTGTCTTCCACAGAAATAATGAGGATCCTCCCTTCTTACTAGGCCTAAATATACATGGTAAGAATATACACAATTGCCTAGTATATTTCAGAGCTTCAGGTAACATCATGCCCTTGTCCATTTGTCAGAAGCTTGGATTCCACCCCACCCCATCTAATGGTGCAGTAATCCAACTGGATAAGACAGCTATAAAAATGGTGGGGGAATTGAAGAATGTCCAGATACATCTTATCCAGGACCCCAGGATAGCCAGCATCATTGACATCCAAGTGGTGGACATCCCAGAGACTTACGGGATGTTACTAAGTCAGAATTGGTCTAAGTCCTTAAATGGATACTTTTCGACCGACTTCACCCACTTGTGGCTTCCATGGGAAGGAGAATCAAATAAGATCCGGGTCGAAAGCGAACCTCAGATGAAATAGGCCCTTACTGAGGTTGGGAGGGTCAATGAGGTCTTTTTCTCTGAGACTTCTCTGGGGGTGTACAAACCTTTTGAAATTTTAACATTTAATTTTTTCCCCGGAGAAAATCCCGCCATACTGCAGAGAGCCCAAGACCTAGAAGAAAAGATGAGAGTTGAAGTCAACTCTCAAGGTGCCACCGCAACCCTTGCCATGCTCTTGTCTGGCACTTGGTGCTGAGTGCACTACCAAAAACATTTAGAGCTCGAGTGTGGACCATGTCTTTCGATCACTAACCGGCACCTTGATACCCTCCGAAATGAGAAACATATAATTGATTCCCCAGGGCCTAGTACTACGGGATGCGCTCCTTTGATGCCATCTCCCCGGGAATACCAAATTCAAAAATCTCCGGAGGAAAATTCTACTTTCACGTCGGTAGTTCGGAAAGGGGACCCCAAGTCCCCCAACAATAATCCAAAGAAAACTCCCCCTCCCCAGCCCCAGATTACAAATAATGACTTATGGACCCTTAAGTTTGATGGATCCCGATCCAAACAAGGCTGTGGGGCTGGAGTAGAATTAATCAACCCGCGAGGAAAGTCCTTCCTCGCATCCTACAGGCTGTAGTTTAACTATACAAACAATGTCACAGAGTACAAGGCTTTGGTCCTTGGACTCTTATTCGCATTAAGGAAAGGTATCACCCACCTCTGGGCTCTGGGTGATTCAGAACTGGTTGTTAAAAAAGTCCAGAGCTAATACACATGTCATGACAAAAGGCTGGCCCCATACCGCAACCGGGTTTGGAGCCTTATCGAAGATTTTGATGCCTTTGGCATTGACCTCATTCCCCGGTGACGGAACTATGTCCCGAACGCCCTTTCCGTTTCTGCCAGCACACTTGAGCCAATGGCTGGCTCGTGACTCTGAAGATTTTCAGTTGAGATGGTCCCCACCCCCTCCATCACAGATAATGTCACCCACTTTCAGGTTTTTGAAGACGATCAACACATCCTGGCCTTCATGGCCAATGTTGGTGTCTTTGAGGATCAGATAGTGGAGGAACGAGACCATGACGATACTGGGCAGGGTGATGAAGATGATGGGATCATGGACCTTCCCACTAACACCATCCCAAAGGGGATGGTTGCATTGGAACGAATCTTCAACTCGGACCCTCGGGCCCGTGAGAAGGTGTCATCCTCCTCTGAGGGAGGAAAGTTTGAAAAGGTTAACATTGGCCAGCCCAGTGAAGAAAAGATCATCCACATCGGTACCTCCTGCTCCCCTGAGGAAAAGGAGAAGATTCTCACGGTCCTCCAGGAATATATTGATGTGATCGCTTGGGGTTATGAAGACTGGAAAACGTATGATACATCCATCATGACCCACACTATTCCCCTGAAACCAGACCCTAAGCCCTTTCGGCAGAAGCAAAGACCAGTCACCCCCCTAATAGAGCCTCTGATCTGTCAAGAGGTAGAAAAACTGTTGTTAGCCCAAATAATCTTCCCAATCTGGCACACTACATGGGTTGCCAACTTGGTTCCTGTCAGGAAGAAGAACGGTGAGATCCGCCTTTGAGTGGATTTCTAAAATTTGAACAAGGCATCTAAAAAGGATAATCACCCTCTCCCTTCGTTGAATGAGGTGTTACAAATAGTAAATGGATCCCAGATGATGTCCTTCTTGGATGGATATTCGAGATACAACCAGGTCATGGTCAAGTATGAAGACAGAGAGAAAACAACGTTTACCACCAAGTGGGGAACGTTTGCATATAGAAGAATGCCCTTCGATCTGATCAATGTAGGGGCTACATTTCAAAAGGCTATGGACATTGCATTCGAGGGCCTCGTAAATTGGTGCATAATCATCTACATGGATGATTTGACTATCTTCTCCCAGGATAGGCATGATCATCCCGCCCACCTCGCTCAGATCTGTGAGAGATGTCGCCGGTATGGAATATCCCTCAACCCCAAAAAGTGCATATTCGGGGTCACCAAGGGGAAGTTGCTCGGGCATATTCTCTCTGAGAAGGGTATATCCATAGACCTTGATAGAGTTGAAGCATTGCTGAATCTACAGATGCCTGGCAGCAAGAAAGAGATGCGATCCTTTTTCAGAAAGATCAACTTCGTGCGACAGTTCATCACGGGATTCATAGAAATAGTTAAACCACTCAATGAGATGATGAAGAAAGATACCAAGATTGAGTGGAGTCCTGAAGAAAAATGGGCATTCATCCAGATCAAACAAACCATAATGGAGGCACCGGTCCTGGCTAGTCCAGACTATTCCCTTCTGTTTTACATTTACTCTTTTGCTTCACCGCATTCCGCTGCGGCAATGTTGACCCAAAAGGTTGAAGGGGAGGAAAGACCAATAGCTTTCATGAGTTCCCCCTTCAAGAACGCCGAAGTCCGGTATTCATCACTAGAAAAATAGGCCTTCGCTCTGGTTCGCGCTGTGAAGAAATTCTAGCATTACATTCTCCGGAGAAAAGTACATGTTATCATCCCGGACCAGGCTGTCAAATCTCTGCTAATGCAGAGTGAACTGGGTGAGAGACGGGGGAAATGGATGGCCATCCTCCAGGAATATGACTTAGAAATGCATCCCATAAAGATAGTCTAAGGCCAGGGACTAAGTCGAATGATGGCAGAAGAGACTCCCCGCATAGAATGCCAAACTTACACAGTGGAGTCCATCACCTAAGACCCGTGGTATACCGATTTGGTATACTTGTTACTAAACAATAAATGTCCAGAGGGGTTACCTCCCCACAAACGCTGTGCCCTACGGATGAAAAGCGCACACTTCATAATCAAAAATTCTGCGCTTTACCATAGAAATTTTGAAGGGGTGTACCTCTGGTGCATCGACAGAGACCAAGCTATAAGAGTGATTGATGAATTCCATGGACAGTTTGGAACCGGGCATGGTTCAGCTAATGCCACTGCCCACCAGATCCTTCGGGCCAGATATTATTGGCCCTGTATCTTCAAGGACGTTTACGCTCATGTCAGGAAATGCCACACTTGCCAAACCGTCGCGCATCATGAGCGTAACCCAGCGATGCCTCTGCAACCAGTTTACGAGGCTAGACCCTTCACCCAGTGGGCATTTGACTTTATCAGAGAGATCAACCCCAACTCGTCTGCCAACCACCGATACATCCTTACTGCTACTGATTACTGCACTCGGTGGTCTGAAGCAATACCTTGTAAAAACAACACAGCGGACGTAGTTATCAAGTTCTTGGAAGAAAACATCGTCACACAGTTTGGAATTCCCTTTGCTTTAGTGTGTGACAATGGTCTGACATTTTCTTCAGTGCAATTGCTCGAATGGACCTACAATCGGAAGATCACACTGAAGTTCTCTAGCAACTATTATCCCCAGGGAAATGGCATTGCTGAATCAACAAACAAAAATCTACTTGAAGTGATTAAACACCTACTAGAACAGAATCCCTGGGATTGGCACCAAAATTTGAAATTTGCCCTCTGGGCGGATCGCATTAATATTAAGGCCGCCCTGGGAACATCACTATTCTACCTGGTTTATGGCCAGAACCCTGTATTCCCAGTCAATTTACAGATCCCATTTTTACAGTTCATGCAGGAATTTAGCAACAGTGACAACATCGTGGAGGTTTGACTCTTAAATCTGGTGCGAACGGAGGAACAGCGAGACGCAGCCCTTGAACATTTCGTGCATCACCAAGCAGTGGTAAAATGATGGTTTGATAAAAGAGCCCAATACAAAGCTTTTCAGATCCCAGATCTGGTCCTGTTGTGGGACAAGGCCCGGGAGAAGAAAGGGAAACATACCAAGTTCCAACGGCTCTGGCTCGGACCATACTTGATTTCAGAAATCTGTGGGGAAAATACTTACCGCCTCAACACCCTAACTGGGGAACCTGTCGCATTGCCCGTTAAAGGATAGTTTCTCAAACACTATTTCGAGTAGGGTAAGTTCATCCTAAGTTGTATTATATGTAAAGCTTTCTGCTTGTAAATATCTCTTCCGGGTGTCTCATTGCGAGGTGCCCTACCTTGTGAATATCCTTGTCGGCTGTCCTCCGCGACAGCCCTCTTTTCCCATCTTAATTTTTATTTTTGGTTTTCTTTCGGTCCTGGTGTTTTGTTTCGTCTTGCAGGAATTGGAATGCTTCGCATAACGTTGGCCTCCGGTACAATGTCTACGGCATGGTGAACTTTAGAATCTATCTTTAGCATGGTGGAATCGACCTGGTCTCCGGGGTTGTTTCACAGGTTATGGCACATTTTTGAGTAATCTCCATTGGGTGTTGTCTCCGTGAGCCTGGCAGTCAGTGCACAAATAATACAAGGAATAAGTAATCAGACATATTGAAGGTAGATCGGCTGTACTCTTTGATTGACCCAGGTCTGAAACTTTAAAGAATTCTTCCCGGGTCCGGAGCTTTATCCCCTCTTCAAATATCTAAATGAAGGTGGATAGGTGAAAGAAGTACCGCCATTAAAATTAGCTAAGCTTAAGCTTAATGGTGAAAGAAGTACCACCTTCCCCACCCAGAAACAAATAAAATAACAAGAGGAAAAGCGGGATAAAACTCTGGTCTCCGGGGGAAACAAGCAAATTGATGACTAGTTCAATGTGATTAGTACCCCTTCTCTATTCCTCCCAAAGGTCATCGGCTTGATTTCCTTCCCAAGCACACATGACACCACTGATGAAAGACTACGGACTGACTCCTGTGTGGTTGGATTCTCTCAGATGTTTCTCTTTTCCTGTTAGACATTTTGGGAAGCGGCTTGTTCCAGTTTTGCTAACCAGAGATTCTTTAGTTCTCAAATGTGCTAAGGCATTTGTCCTAGATAGTCGCCATTTTTTATGCCCTGCATCCCCATCCCTATATTTTGTGTGCAAAATGTTGGGTCCCCCTTTTTGCTTTTGTTTTCTTTTGCTTGCGGTTTTGCCTTTTGTCTTTCTTTCCCTTCTTGTTTTTCTTTCTCCAGGGTTTTCTTCCCGGGCGTTGCGTCTTGTTTGTTTGCTTTCCGTCTCCCAGACTCCAGTCTCGGAGGTTGCCTTTTGTTGGGAACCGGATTCCAGACTCTGCGATTCTTCGTCGTGACGTTCTTAGGGATATCATCGCGAGGAATCCTCGGGCCCGGGATCCGGAGGTTTTTTACCTGTCCGGAGATTGTCGGAAGGAGGAGGATTGTCTTTCACTGCGGGTATAAATAAATGTCATCTATCATTTTCACGTTTACCATGATTAAAACCTTCAAGCACTTAGAGAAAATTAAAGAGCAATTTCAAAGCGATTAACAGAGCATTTGCAGGAAGTTTATGATAATCAATGCTTAACGATTTTCAGTCATTCTCAGGCAAAGTGCAAGTGCTTTGTGGTGGTGCTTCTGACCGATTGACAACCTGATCTATTGCCGAGCTCCCGTGGTAACCCCTTCTTTTCTCTACCTTCTGCGTTCTCAGGTTGGTGTTCCTATTTTCCCCTCTCTCTGGCTTTCTTTGGTTTTTGTTTCGCTTTCATTTGTCTGGTTTTGTTTTGTTTTTCTATCTTGTCTGGTGCGTTGTCTTCTGGTGTCGCCACCTATTGGTGGGTCGGCTCTACTAGAGGGTTGTCCACCTTCTGCGTAGAGGTTTCTATAAATAATTTAGATATGTAGATAAGTTGTATATATCTATTTCGGCCGTGTCTGGTTTTCCCGCGGGTGTCATCTCGCATTGTATATTCATGTATATATGTATATTGTTGTAATATAGTCTTTGTATATCTCCCCATTTTTATGTGTATATCCCTCAGCTCTATGTATATCCTTTCGGGTGGCTTGGCTAGCTGGTCGAGTCACCCCCATTTCTGGTTTTCTGCCTTCAAACTCGTTTCGAGGCAGAAAACCACCTGTTTGAAACTTGGCTCCCCGCTGATTTCAAACAGGTGGTTTTCTCTCTCCTCCATAAAGTCTGTCAGAACCTCATTTATGTCCCATGTGTGCAATCAATTCCAGCCAAGTGGCTTTCCCTTTTCGCACGTTCAGATAGTTGGCTCCGTCGTCATCGCCATCACACCCATTTAATGCTAACACACGTGGCGTCCACGTGGGTTCGACAACTTGCCTTTTATACATCTTTGCTAACGGTCACTTCTCCAGGCCTTGAGTCTCTTATCACCATCCATCTTGTCTCTTTTCCAAGTGTTATAAAATCCCCCGGACCCGGATGTTTAATAAAATCTTCTATTTATTATGTTTTTCTTTTCGGGCATCTTTGCATAATACTAACTTTTCAAGAAGGAAAACACCACGGTGGTAAAATTCCCTGGACCCCGGAATGATTACTTTGATAAACATGTTCTGACGGTCACTTTTTCTCGCAGGTTCCCAGAGTTATCTTCCAAACATGTCTGAAGCGTCTGCATCATCTCCTCCTAGAAGCCCGAAATTACCAACCGCAACAGAAACCAGGGCAGCAGCAAAGTCAAAGATGGAGAAATCCCTGGAAAAACTTCCCCTCACCATGAAGTATGTACAGGATAATTGCATCGTGGGCTCAAAGATTGAGTCCAAGGTAAAACTAATGACCGACGCCAATGTCAGAACTTGGGCAGAAATGCAGGCCCTGGTAAATATAATGCACATCCAGCGACAGGCTAGAGACCAGCTCGCAATCAACGTCGGGGGTTCCAAAATCCTCCAGGAAGCTTTCTTCCCATGCTCCGTGCAATCTCTAGAGCTTATCTTAACACTGGCTGCCAACTACAACTCTTCCATCTAGGCCATTATGCTCGCAGCTGCAGAACCCACAGGATACCCGACTCCACTAGTGTCCCTTGACCCAGTCACATTCCAGGCAGGCCTGGGTATCCCGCAATTTGATAAAGCCACGGTGGTTACAAGGACTGATGCCTTGAAATATTTTACACAACTGGAGGATGTCTCCCGGGTATACATGAATACCCATTATCTCAAGGCCCCGAAGAGGGACCCAAAGAGAATGAAGATATATATCCCCCGCTCTGAGTTCAAGGAGAGCATCCAAATGGGGATAATAGCATTAGCCCGGGTATTTGGGCAACCTTCCGCCCAAGAGTTTTCCAAATGGATGTACTATTTTCTCCTTGGCATCTCCACCAAGGGAGAACTCTTTGACTAGGCAACAATAATCTCCAATCATGTCGACTCCCAGTTCCAGCAGTTAAACCAGAAGAAGAAGGTCTACATGTCTTCTTATGTTTTATGGGCCTTGGCCCAACAGAGGCCCCACTCCAACGGCCTACTTACAGATGGTGTTCTCCAGATTGTCCTAGGACAAAAAGCACTGTGGGACCATTTCCCACAGATTCAATGGGAGGCCAGCTTCCCTAGTTTCTGTCGGGTAAATGATTCATTCGTTTACTACCACCTGCTCACACCTGCCCGGGATGTTGGATACCACCTATCTACTGAGGTGATGAAATCAGTCAGTAGTTATGGACACTACTATATCCAGTTCCAGCAGCATACATACATTAGGGTCACCGGCTTCTCTGGGAAAGCCTACTTGTTGCCCAAGCATTGTGGGGACAAGATCGTGCTGTTGGAATACTGCCAGCAGATAATGGAGCTGGACGCCTTCTTGGCCCTCAAGAAGGTCCCCAACGTCTTGTTCCTGATCACCTGTGGGAACTACACCTGCAGTCTGGCCGCCGTGAAGGAGGTAGACAATGAGCTGAAAAGTTATAACTTGTAGGAATTCTATCTAGCGCGAAAGAACTTTGATCCGCATGGCAAAATTGCAAAAGCACTGCCCCGGGCTTCAGAGCCCCATCATATACACATGGAAGACTTATGGGATGATTTCCAGGATGACGTGGATGTGCGGAGCAGGCACTATGTCATAATGATGGTCGGAATGATGCAAGAACTAAAGCTTTGGAGATTCCCAGCGGGCTTCTCAAACGCCGCCCCCACCATAGATCCCTAGTACAAAGAAAAGGGGATCGATAAAATGGCACTGCCAGCAATGGATTGGGCCGCCCAAGAGGGGCCCATGATTGACGACTTCACTCGGGAGGTGGTCGAGCAAAGTCATGCATATTTAAAAAGGGTGTGCCCCGAGAGTATGCATCAAGCTCCCAGACCGGCACCAAAATTAGCACCACAGCCGATACCAAGATTGACCCCGGGGGCCGGGACTTCTTCGTAGGGCGCAGACAAAGGAAAGAGAATAGCTACAACCCCCTCCGCGTAAGAAGTCCCTATACAAGAATAGATCAAGAAATCTATGGTAGACTCCTAGCAGATGAGGGAACAGTTAATAACGAGGCTAGCCACTCCCCCGCTCATGGCTGGACCAATTCATCCCCCTTCCTCCCCATCGTTGGCAGCCCTAATGATAAAGGCAACGGAAGTGGATCCCATGGAAGCGGCGGCAATAGCCGATGCAAGGCCACCTTTGGTTACCCAGAGGAAGAGGAAGAACATAAAGAAGGTCGAAGCAGAGCTGGTACCAGTGCCAGAGACATCCCTCCCCCAGGAAATAGAGATCCTTTCTTCCAGTTCACCAGAACCGGAGAAAGAAGCAGAACCTGCAGAGGTCCTAGCCAGTCCCCCTCAAGAAGAAGAATTTGATGTATTTGTCGCTGATGAGTTTGGTAACTTACAGGGGGACGATACGCAAGCAGGGGTAGAAGTCTCGGGGAAAGAACAAGAGACCACGGAGCAAGAAGAGGTGGAACAAGAACCTGCACAAGAACAGCAGGCAGGAGAAAAGGAGCCAGAGCCGGAGATTATCTCTGGGGCTCAAGAGATGCAAGGTCCAGGAGTGGACCAACTAAAGAAAGATGAACAAATGGCATCTGTCGGGGGAACCGAACCTCCGGGAATAACTGTAAACCCAGCTTCCATGTTCCAAGGGCCACTCCTGGGGGAAACCTTTGGGCAGGTTATCACAGCGGCCCAAACTCTAAATCTTGGCCCGATACCTCCCCTACTGCCAACAGAGGAAGAAACCCTAGCAGAAGAAGAAGAAGAACAAGAAGAAGAAACATAGCTTGAAGAAGAAATCCCCAAGGAAACCTACCAGGGTCCAGACCTAGCGATTGATATACAGGACCAGGCTGAGGGGATGGAGGTTGAAAAGAATGTTGCTGCAGAAGAAGTTGAGGCTGGGGGAGGAACGGATGAGATCCATGTTGAAAAGGAGCAACAGCCACTGGAGACTGGGAAAGAATCAGGAGAACAAATTCTGGCAGGAAGGCCACCTCTCCCACCTCAGTGGCTGGTAGAAAGAAGAAAGAGAAAAGCTCAGTCTGCTCCGATGATTCCCCTCTCCCTGGCCGAAATGATGGCCCAAGTTTAGGCCCCGCCGAAGATGAAGAAAGCCCAGACAGTTCATACTCTGCGAACTGGGCTGGGAGGAGAAACAATTGCCATTGTGGCAACACCTCCCCCAGGTGCCAATGAAGCAACTGTAGATCCCACAGATTACAATGTTGCAGAGGTGTCCCTAGGCAAAAGAGGAAAGCAAGGCGAGGTAGACTTGCTTAAGGAGGCAGCAAGGGCAGTTGAAGCCCGATATGAAAAAGAGGCCCAGAGGCTCGAGGCTGAGAAAGAAAAGAACGCAAACCTTATGGGGTTGCTTACTGAGCTGGCCAGACCCATCAATACCGCCCCTCCAAAGACCTCCACATCAAAGGAATTACCGCAGAGTGACATAGACTCCCTGCGAGTAATGAAAAAGAAGGCCCAAGCAGTAGATGAATGGGTCGCCCTACAGATAGGAAACACCCAGTGTTTCCTGGCGTCCACTCTCCCAGACTTATACACGGCCCAGCAAGTTATTCATTAGACAGAAGCACTCATTGAGCAATGGGAGAGTGACGCCGAAAATTACCAAGCGTGGAAGGTGGAGCTCGAAGAGCTCGTCACCTTGGGAGAAGATATAATTTCTGAATCTGGAATTCTGGGTGAGGAATCATTTGATTTTGTAAGAACTCAGCACTCCAGACTTGACCTCACATTAGAGGTGACCAAGAAACTGGTAGAGTCCTTGCAAGAGAAGGTAAACACTGTAAAGTATTCTTCTAATTTATACAAGTCTTTTGTGATAAAGGCTTTCGGGGCTGATCCCCTTAGCCCAGATACATATACCCCCGAAGATTCAATTTTGGGGAGTTTTGATGAAATAATGAAATCTCGGTACCAATCCCCAGAGGGGATAGATGGGTCCCAGATGGTGAAACTAACCAGTATGATACTTAAGGGTCATGACACCGCGAGGATGGCGGATGAATTTAAAGAAAATATTCTGGACCTAGGGGAACAAGTTGAAGTGGCCAGGCACAAAAGGGCCAGCTTAAAAGAGATAGATGAAGATGGCATTTCCTACCTCCTTCAGGCCTTCAACGATAATAAGAAACCTTGAACTTTCTCTGGAGGCCGGGGAAAACTCACATTGAGTATTCTTTATTCTTTTGGGGACGTAAGGTCCTGGATCCCGGAGTCCCGGATCCAAAATTTTGTATTCTTTAAAGTGATTTATGTCCCAGTCCCCGAGGCCGACCGGTCACTTTCAGAGGTAGTTAATAAAATTGTCAGAGGATGGTTGGCCACATCAAAGAGACGTCGACTTGGCAGTTGGTTTTCTGACAAGGTGGTCTTCTCGAGGCGCCGTTCGGAGGTACACCTGGCGCGTTGGAGACAGGGTGCCACATTTCCCATTTATGAGGCATGTAGCCTCGGTCCTCGAGGGACCTACTTCCTTCCTTTCTCCTCTCTGGCTCTCTTCTCGACACTGATTCTTCTGATGTATATTCTTATCTTATTCTTCTAACATGACAGACCTATTCCGTCTCTAGGTCTTTTGTAAGGTGGCGTAGGTAGTACCGGCCCCCAGATATTGTATTTTATTAAAACATAATGTAAATAGGGTTAGGGTTAGAAGAGAGTTGTATAAAACTCTTGGGAAAATCTCACTTTGATCGAATCTCCAGAGAGAATGAGTTGAAGAAACCATCTATCCCCCTTGAAAACAGTCACCTCTCCCAACCGAGCCCCGCACCGTCGTGACCCGACACCCAGGTGCTTGGAGGCCCGGAGGATTTATTTCCCCTGGACAACCTTTGCAGGCAGAGTTGGCCGATTTCCCCGGAACCCGGTGACAACTTATGACTGTTAGCGGACCCGGTCAGCAAAACCCCGTCAACAGAAGCCATCATGAATTGGCCTACTCTAAGGACAGCAATAGAGGTAAGAATTTTTCATGGCCTTGCTTACTATTACAGGAATTTTATAAGGTAGTTTAGTGCTATTTGTGCTCCTATATTGGACACAATCAAAGGAGGAATGAGGAATAAGTTCATGTGGAATGAACAAGATACTAAGATCTTTGATTTATTTAAATAAAATATTGCTACACAACATGTCTTAGTCTTGCCAGGCTTTGAGAAGCTTTTCACCATTAATTGTGATGCAAACAATGTGGCTATTGGAGCTGTCCTAAGCCAAGAGGGCAGACCAGTAGCATTTCACTCAGAAAAGTTAAGTGAAGCCAAGAGGAAGTATTATTCCTATGACCTTGAAATGTATGCATTGGTTCAAGCTTTAAGGAAATGGAGACACTATTTACTCCACAAGGAGTTCATAGTCTACTCGGATAATCAAGCTTTAAGTTTTTTGAATTCTCAAAAAAAGTTAAGTCACAAGCACATGAAGTGGGTTGAGTACCTACAATCTTACACCTTTAATATCAAACACAAGAAAGGTGTCCTCAATAAAGTGGCAAATGCATTATCTAGAAGAGCTCTCACAATTAAGGAGATTCGTTTGAAGAGCATGGGAATAGATCATTTCAAAGATCTATATGTTGATGATGAAGAATGTGCAGATATTTATAAGGTATGTGCTAAATACAAGAATCATTTTCATAGCAAGTATGATGAATACACTTTGCAAAGTAATCTTTTATTCAAGGGAAATCAGTTGTGTGTCCCTAGAGGGTCTATTAGGGACAACATAATCCAAGAAAAGTACAATGGTGCATTGAGTGGTCACTTTGGAATCACTAAGACTGAAGAACTTGTTTAAAGGTTCTATTATTGGTCAAGGATGAATCTTGATGTTAGGAGGTATGTGGAAAGTTGTATTGTATGTCAAAGAGAAAAAGGTACTTCTTCAAATGTAGGCCTTTATCAGCCACTACCTATTCCCACTAGGCCATGGGAATCCTTGAGCATGGATTTTGTAGTTGGGTTACCCAAGACAAAACAAGGCATGGGTAGTGTTTATGTAATTGTGGACAGATTCAGCAAGATGGATCACTTTGTGCCATGAAAAACCACCAATGATGCTAGCCAAATAACCCCTCTCTTCTTCAAAGAGATAGTAAGAATCCATGAGTTGCCTATGAGCATAGTATCAGATAGAGACACTAAATTTATGAGTCATTTTTGGAACTATTTTTTAAAGATTGGGCACTAATTTATCCTTTAGGTCTGCATACCATCCCCAAACTGATGGTCAGACCAAAGTGGTGAATAGAAGCCTTGGAAATCTACTATGATTCTTGACCAAGGAGTATGGACAACAATGGGATCAATTGATTGGGCAAGCTGAGTATGTCTACAATGACACCATAAATAGATCAACAGGGAAGAGCCCCTTTGAGGTAGTGTATGGATTACATCCTAGAGGAGTCTATGAGTTGAGAGACTTAAAGGATGGAGTCAAGGCAAGTGGATATGCAGATGATTTTGCTAATGCAATGTCGGAGATACATGATATAGTTTGGAAAACTTTAACAGAGAACACCTTGAAACATAAAACCAAGGTTGATAAGAGTAGGAGAACAATTCAGTTCAATGTGGGTGACATGGTCATGGTCAATATTAACAAATCAAGACTTCAAAAGGGAGTCCCTCACAATTTTCAGATGAGAAGGATAAGTCCTTTTCCTATCTTAGCGAAGTATGGTAATAATGCATTCAGAGTTGAGCTCCCGGAAGACAGTGGACTGTCACATGTTTTTAATGTTGTAGACCTAGTTCATTACAAAGGACCATAGCAAGACATGGATTAGAGTCTCAAAGAAGTAATCAAAGATGTGGAAAATCTCAAATTACCCCCTGCTACCGTACGAGGAGCTGACAGCGTATTGGATACTAGAGTCTACAAACAGACTAGAACTAAAGCCTACAAGGAACACTTGATAAAGAAGCATGATAAAATGGATGTTGATGCAGTATGGGTCAAAGAATTAGAGTTCAAGAAGATGAGGATTGATACAAGCATCCTCAATCCAAGGGTGGATTGAACTTTTTGTTTTGGGGAGGATGGTGCAGGAGCACACTTAGGCTAACCTCCATGTTTTTGTCATATTTTGGCTTGTACTTGACATTGGCAAAGTCAATATGGTTTGGTTTTTTTTAGACCTTAGAAGGTCATTGCAATGTGGGCTAAGTGAGTTAGTCATTAGGACTAAGGTCACTGAATTAGCCAATGTTAGTAGTTTTTAAATTCTTAGTGTTAAGAGTTTGAGTTAGAGTCTTTAATGTGTCTTAAACACATTCATGATGTCATAGAGATGCCATATGGTCTTAAATGATCTTGGATCCTTGAAATGAAGAGGTTAGAGGTCCTAAAACTCAAGGAGGAGGCAAAATGGCAAAGATGCCAAAAGTTGCTTAAATGTTGGTATGACAACATTTGCAATTATTGCAAATGTTGCATGCAACTCAGTTATCTTTGGATCCCCTTATGAATAGGAAGTGGGAATCAACCAATAGTCCCTATAATCATGGAGATAGCATCTAATGTAACCAAGGACTCAAACCAAGAGAGGAGTCATACATTGTAAAAATATTTGGATAGCAAAATCGCTCTATAACTCTGTATTCAGGAATCCCGAGCATTTTGTTATGACAGTCATATGTAATGGATTGAAAGATAGAAAATAATTGTTTTTTTTGTGTTCCTAGGATATTTTTAAGCATCTTTCATTCATTAAGATAGTTGTTTAAAGGTAGTGTAAGGTCTTAGATAAAATATTTTGTATTTTGTGTGTTCACTGTTCCTGTCCTGACCAACCAGTCGATTCATGGCTCCCCCATGAAATCTAACCATGGGATCTTCCTAAGGATAGATGGAAATTTTATGGGATTCAATGGTCTATATATATGTAGAGTTAGGAGTTAGGGAAAGTCGAGTTTCTATGTTTAGTTCCAAGCCCTAGGCGAGCATGCATTGTCCTGTTAGTGGTTTGGAGATGAGACAGTGAGCATTCTTATGCAGGGTAGTGAAGTACTATACAGACTAAGTGCAATTTCAGTTAGGGCATAGTCATACCTTGAAATTCTAGGAGGGTCAAGTTTATATCAATCCATTTGGTCAAGTTTTGAGCAAGTTTTGCATTGTGCTACAGACTATCCTAGAAATTAGGCCTATTAGCCCTATTGATCCTAGTTTGTAGGAACCCTATATACGGAGGAATTCTGAAACTAAAACCTTAAAAATATCTTGTAAAGTGATAAATGGTATCTGAATGTGTTTCTCAACTTGTTTGGGAAAGTTTTGAAAGAAGTGGGAAAAACTCATTGTGAAAGGCTACAAGGAAATAAGCCCAATTAGGCCTCTTGAAGATATAAAGTTTGAAATTGACTACAAAGAGTTAAGAGATCCATAAAAATGGATTAAAATGTGATCAAATGGACTGTCTACATGATGATGGAAACCCCTACAATGATTCATGAAATCTAGAGTGGAGTTGGCACTTAGATCATTCTAGGTGTAGTGGAAGAAGTGAAGAATTGAACTAACTAAAAGGTGTTAGTCTTTCAAGGTGAGGAACATGAGTTTAGAACTCTTAGAGGAGAGTTGGAATTGCACTTAGTTAATCATCTAAGCCAATTAGGACCTAGAGGATATTAGGTTCCTAGAAGAGACAAGCTAAAGTCTCTTGGTTGAAGTGGTAGCAAGCCTTGGAACACTGATATCACTTGGGTGGAAGGTTCGGCCACCAAAATGGTTTGATAAGTTCAACTTCCAGTGGGGAGGACCTCACTAGATTGTTAGGTACCTTGGTATCCCTTTCTTGGTGGAGCCATCTACCAAGGATATGTGGTTTTGGATAAAGGATAAAATCACCAAAAAATTGGATAAATGGCATAATAGACACCTCTCTTTGGCTGGCCATGTGTAGGTCTGTCAAAAGATTCTTTCATCTTATAACATCTAATATTCCTCGGCCTGGATGTTCAATAACTACCAGATTCTTGAAATTCAAAAGACTATTAGGAATTATCTCTGGTCTGTTAGCAAAGGGACCAAAAAGATGCATGTTGTCAATTGGCAATGGTGCCACACTGATAAATTATTGGGTGGTTTGGGTCTTAAGGACATCAAAATCCAACGTATTGCACTTGCCTCAAAATGGATCTTCCACTCACTGGAAGGGGATGAGCCTTGGAAGGTTCTTATTAGAAGTAATATTGAGAGAGGCTTCCCTAAGAAAGCTAAGTCCTGGAAGAAGTTTACATTCTGTGATCTCATCATAGGAAGCTTTATGCTCTCTGTTCAAGGGTCTATTGTCTTTAAAACCATATGGAAAGCTTGGGAGCATATTAAACATATTATTTCTAATACAACTTTCCATGACTCTAACCTTCTATTTGGGGAAGGTCCATTTTGTGGAATCTGAAAATCTCTGGTAAACCACTTGTTCTTTCTCAAGGTTGCTCTACTAAATTTTGTCATAATTTGGGTATCTTGCAATTTATAAATATGTTTGAGAATGACATACTTGTAAGTTGGGAGGTACTCAAGTCCTGCTACAACATTCCTATTTCTCAAAAGAAGATGTACAATATGATAGTTAAGGCTTGCCAGGATTTACCCAATTCTTGATTTATTGACTCCCATAGATTTCTAAAAATTAAGTGGCCTAATGGCACTATTGTGAATAAGATTAAGGCTAAGAACATCTATAAGTTACTCAATCAGAATGATTCTATTATTAAACATGTCAACCAAATCTAGTATACTGACTTGGAAGACAAGGATTGGAAAAAACACTTTGAAAGACTTTGGAAAAATGGCATCGAACCTAAAACTTTTTTCTTTAAATGGCTTACTCTTCTCAATAGGCTCCCTATAAAAAAAGACTCCTATACTACAGAAATATGCAACATATGTAAGATACCTAAATCTACAAGGCATATCCTCTTGGACTACACTTTTGCTAAATCTGTTTGGGCTATGTTGAATATTTCTTACCCCAAATATCTTAACAGTTTTGAAATCATTAATGGACATGTTCATGGTTTACAAAAGGATACTAATATTTTTTGGAATATCTTATCTTCTAACATCCTTTGTCAGATTTGGAAGTGCAGGAATGAAGAAAAATTTCTTGATAGAAACATAGATCTTACTGAGTTTTCTCTTAAACAGACTTATGCTAAAATTTCTTTGCAGGTTTCCATTAATATGTTGATTAGCGGGGAGAAGCTGAAGCGGTTCCTGAAGATAGGATACTCAACCATGTTTTTCTTTGAGATGAAAGACGGTTATGAATGGAGGAGGCTCATGGACAACCTCGCCATTTTTGATGAGTCAATTAAACGACTGCATGAGGAACTGAAGAAGAATAAGAATGCTACGGATGACCAGATCTTCATGCTCACTCAGATCTAGGCTAAAAGGAACAGTGTCTAGATGGAAGGCCCTATAGGATGGACTGCTTGGGTTGACACTCACTATGACATTCTTCACTAGCGACATGTGTTTCTTCTCCTTTTGTAATATCTGATACTTTTTCTCGATGGTGTTGTTTATATTTTATTAACTCTCGACTGCACATATTTTGATTCTCTCAGACTTGAGGCTATGCCTCCTAGTTGACAGTCTTTGATACTATTTTTTATAAATCTTCTCTCCGTTTATACTATTAGCAATACAAATAAATTTGTGTGTGATGTTTGATTTCTGAAGTGTGATATTTCTCAAAAGAAATTACACTCCATATTGTCAGGTCATCTTAGTGTATTTTTGGGCATTTTTTCAATTAATTTACATAATAGGTTATTAGGTTATTTTGCTGAGATATTTGGCTAGTCTTGTAAAATGAAATTATGCCTTACATTGTTGGCTAAACTTTTGTGAGATGTTTTGTTTTTGGAGTGATATTTTTGGAAAGAAATTACACTCCATATTGTGATTATTGACTATTTCTAAAATGAATTTATGTCTTGAATTGTTAGCTAAATTTGTGTAAGATGTTTTATTTATGGAGTGAGTGTTTTGGAAAAAATTTGCACTCCATATTGCCATTAAAATTGCTCACAATGTTTTCCCCACCCTTCATGTATTATCTAAGTATATCCAATTACTAGCTGGCTATATTGATATATCTTTTTGTCAGGTTGATAATTCATAAAATGAATCCCATATTAAAAAATTTTGAATTTTCTTGAATCATTTCCCCTACATTATAGTGAACCTTGCATGTAAAACAACATTCCAAGGTGAGACTTACATATATACAACATTTTCAAGGTAATAGATATAACATTTTTAAGGACAATGTAGAAGGTCTAATTTACAAGTTAAAAAAATTCTTGAGGCCACCTACATAACATTTTTTTAAAAATATATTGAGCATTGAATCAATTTGAACCTTAGATGTATTTAAAAAAAATTCAAAAATATATTCAAGTTTAGATAAATCAACATGATAGATCGTCAATATATCATTTAACCTACAAGAAACAACATTTCATTACTTGTCTCTTCCTTTGTTAACTCCACCGTCTCTTCTGTGCAACAAAATAAATAACGACTAACAACCTTCTAACACCTTCTATGTTTCTATCTTCTGCAATGACTGCAAAATATCTCCTACACCAAATTTACATTGAAAATTCAAGTAGAAAAATTAGAACCACTCCTAACCTAGATATATTAAATACTTTTGAAGGAATTGTTTATTTAAGTAACTACACATATGTAAATGTGGTTTCTATATAAGAATGTAAAATATACATACCTCTTTTAATGAATGTTGACATATATGGTCATAAGCATTAGAAAGAAAAGGAATGTCTTCAAAGATTTCATCTTCATTTTTGTTGTATGCCTATGAAAAGATGCATGTAAAATATTGAATCATATCAAGTATGCAATCCATTTATCAAATGTTACAAATGAACAATAGATATTTTAATGTTACAAATCTGTAGAATATCTCAATTCTGAAATAATAACCGAATATAAATTATAAATTTTTTCATATATGGGACACATTATTCTCTCTTTCTAATTTTTTTTTTAGATATTGTGAGCTTGTCTTCTAGATAACTATATTGATATTTTTTGGTTCCTCATGCCTCTCTGCTTTTTAAATCTAGACACCAGAAAAGGGAAAGAAACAGGAAAAACATACTCCATCTCCCTTGTTTCTTTCTCATTTAAATGAAAATGAGGAGCGAAGCATATTCTCACTTGCATAATTTAAAAATTTCTAGGTAGGGAGTAAGTGATTACTCCACCAGACTAAGCATTATAAAATAAGATAAATAAAAATTCTTTCATTAACTCATAGATACATTAATGGTTGCAATATTTAAAACTTGAAACTAAATAAATAATTTTATATTTTATCTTTCATTTGTAATAGAGCTCTAGTCACCTCCATCAACATATGAATAATTAGAAACAAATTTTTAAATATATACTTCAAGCACTAGTTCTTGAAGAGAACGATCTTCAAAGAAGGACATTAATATGCATGTGTAAAGATCATAGATATAGTCATTGCAAATATGTTTTGGATTAGAGAAAAAGTAGGTTTTGAAGGGACCCAAAAACCTTAACAACAAAAAAATGAAAGAAAAAACATTAACTTCACAAAATAAATAGACTGCAAAACCCAACAGTCACCCAGCGGGAACAACGAGCTGGAACCGAGCCAATAGAACTCCTAGAAGCGAAGGAACAATACAGAAACAACAAACTTAGGCTAGATCCTTCATGATCTTAGCCACCTCATCCCCAAGATCATACATCTTTTTGATGGTCACTTTAAGGCCGGCAAGATCCCTAGAAATAGTTGTCTCCTTCATTTTGAGGCTGGCGCGAGTCATTTTTCTTGGTCATGACAGAATAGCAACAATATCCTCGGTATCATTTTCAACAATAACAATGGCTTATTGGGGTCTTTCCAACCCAATATGCTGACTAGGGCATCAAGGTTCTACATCGAGCATACCCTCATAACTGATCTGGAGAATATTTTTCAGCATGACATTGCTATCATCTAATTTCTTGGAGAGAAGTGACCTTAGTGTTCAAATTGGCGAGACTGCACTTGTCAACATTGTCCCCATCCCGATTCTTCAGTGACCCCTGTAGACTGTTCATGTTGCGCTCAAAATCTTGATTTGTAGTGACCAGGATCCTAATCTGATGGTAGACCCATTTATCAAATTTGAGAGCAATTTTATGCTTTTCCTTAGCCATCTGCATCTTGGAGTCATCAAAGACCTCCAAAGGGCCCTTGTCTTCCACATTGTTCTTATTGTCATGGATAACAATGTTCCCAAGAGAGGGAGGAATGATCTACTCTAGGGAATCCACATAATCAGCCAGAGGGTCAACAGCAATTTGCTAGCTTTCATCCAAAAAATCTTGCATGGGAGAGGATGTGAAAGTGCCCAAGATGGTCTGGTTGAGAATTGTGTTAGCAGGTAACCCCATAGAGATCCTCATGTGAAGGCCATCCAGATTATGATCTTTTGTGTTTTTAACAATCCTATGAGGTATCCCCTTAGGAGAGTCCTTCTCCCCATCTGTCTTCTTATCAACCACCTGCTCCACATCAGCCTCATCCTCTCCCTCATGCTCACCACCTGTATCCTCCCGATCTTCATAATAAGTTTCTCCACCAGCATCGACCTCATAGTATTCCTCCTTATCTGCACCCAGGTCCTTTTCTAGGACATTATCATCATCACCATCATCCTTAGTATCCATTCCGTTATCAAGGGCTTTGTTATTCTCAGAAACCTCACAAGATTTTATCTTTTTTACCTCCTTGGAAGAGCTAGGCACAAACCTCATGCTTCCTTTTACCTTTGTCCTGGGAGAGATGATAGTTCGGCGATTCCTTAGCCACAATAGATTTATTGTGCTCATAAATGAGCAGAATGAGGAGATTGTGCAACACGCACCGATGATTTAGCAGCATATATGTTAATAAATACTAAGTAAGGTTCTTGTGACAAATCATTTCTAGATTACCATATAAACTAATTAAGGACAAAAAAACATTTCTGTAAGAAATACTATTAATTTATTCATTACTAATTAATTTCTTGATTCACCTCTCATGGTCAATTCTTTAGTTTGACAAGAGTCTAAAATTCACTATCAACTTTGATAAAGGTGTCATCAAGTTTGTTAGCATAACTTTGGTTGAGTGGGCCCAGTAACAAACTCCCTTTTATCTATTTTCATTGTAAGAAAATAAAGATAATAAGAATAAAAGATAAGCACCACCATTTTATCTATGATCATTATAGGAAAAGATAAAATAAAAGATAATCATTTCACTTTTATATATTTAACCATTATAATAAAACAAGATACTACATAATAAAAGATAATCATCTCCCTTTAATCTATCCCAATTCTTACAAAATAAGATAGTACCAAATAAAAGATAACCATCTCTCTTTTATATATAATCAATTTAAGGAAATGGAATACTATACAATAAAAGATAATCATTGCCCTTTTATCTATGCTCATTATAAAAAAACAAGATACCACTTGCAATAAAGTGAACATCTCCCTTCTATGGTTGAGTAAACCCTAAAATTAGATAACCATGCATGCTCACAATAAAAAAATGCAGACATAAAATGTCATAAATTCATAAATATCAGGATTTAATTTCCTTCTAACTTGAATAATTTAGAAAATAATGAACAACAGATTCTACACTCTAAGTAAACAAAAAAAACATTATTGTTACATAGCATTATTGCAACAAAAAACCTGATATGTTTTACAATCTAATAATATAAAACATAATTAAATGGTGATAATAATCTTTGCATATGTCCAAAGCATAATAATATATTATTTTATCGTAATATAGAAAGTATATGACAATATTTGTTCAAAAACATTAAACGTCTTGCAATCTAATAATATAAAACATAATTAAAGTACGATAATAATCTTTGTATATGTCCAAACCATAATAGTCTTTATTTATTTTGCTGAGCAAAATCCCGTTGCAGCAAAGCAAAACAAGAGAT
>MU224875.1:3876972-3892611 GCA_018584345.1 Thuja plicata | reverse complement strand
ACCAAGGCAGGGATCAGTACCATCTATACAGCACCATCCAACTCCATCACCACACGCTCCGATTTCGCAGCATATTCGCTCACAATCATCATCTGTCCAGCAGTGAAGATCACAATCAGCTTCAGCTCCTGCCATACCTGCCATGCCCACTAAACATATTAGTGTTACTATTATTAACACCACGCAAAACAATTTCATTGCCTTTCCCATTTTCTTTTCTTTTATGTTCCCAACCTATTCCAATCCAATCCAATTTATAGAGCGGAGTTGCTGCCCGTTTCGACCAACCGTCACAAACATTGCTTCTTTGGAGATTATTTCCAGAAATTTGCAATTATGAGCGATTATATCCAGAAATTCGCAATTATTGCCTCTGTGTAGATTATATCGAGAATTTCGCAATTATTATTTCTGTGGAGATTATATCAAGAAATTTGCAATTATTCCTTCTGGGGAGATTATATCGAAAATTATTGTTCGGAGATTTAATCGAGAAATTTGAAATAGAGTAATTTATACATTTATCCAATAAAACTTTAAAGGGAAAATTTTCAAGTTAAACACAGAAAACTTCACTATTCGAAACTCACATAACATGGAATACATAGGCAGAAAGTGAAGCAAGTCGAATAGAAGAAATTGTAGGTGCTGTAGGGCTACATACTTTGCATCAAATTCAGGGGCTAGAGTTTCAAACAATTTTTGCATGTTGATAAATCCTTGTAGTCAATCAACAAAGAGCAAACAGGGTAGGGTTGTATATTATACTATCAAATTATATAAACAACAAAGAATGTTTTCTTAACCTAATAATTTATGTATATTTTTATTATGGGTGTAATTCTTACACATCTTTCGAGTGCTAGTTTATATCTTTTAACAAATTTTAAATATTGTCAGCCTCATTTTGTTATAATTTTTTTTGCATTTTCATTCTTAAAAAAATATATATAGCACTAAGTACTCACAAACTTAAATTGTCTTATCCAAACAAGGAAGATATACTTGGACCCAATCCAAATCCAATCTAAATGATAGATTGTCCACAAGTGTTAAGATGTGAAGAAGATAAAGAATAAAATATCATTGTTCTCTCAATTTTTTTGATAAAATATCATTGTTCTCTCAAATTTTTTAAGTTTCTTTCTGCATCAATAAAATAAAGTCATTGTTGATCACTTTCATTTTAAGACTAATTCTCTGCCCTTTCAGAATTTGGAACTTGATGGAAAATCTAAACTACAAGAGTTAAAATTAATAAAAAAAATATTTATAAAATTGGTATTTGTTGAACACAACCTTAAACAATACTAATGATATTTGCCAGCAGTAATGAGAATGTGAGATCTTTATCAGATCCCATTTTGTTTCCAGCAATATCAAAGAGTGTTCTTATAGATTAATAAAACATCTTTTCAAATCATTGATCTTAGCAGATCTTGCGCCACATTTTTTAACAACACCAATTAGAAATTTGAAACACCCCTATAAAATATCATTCTAATCATTCCATTTATATTATAGTTATATTCATATAAATCGATATATTACAACAATAAATGCCAAATTATGCATAACAACTTTAAAACTTGAAATGTTAAACAAAAATTGAAGGCCTCCAATAATCTTTGGTTAATGTAATTCACCATGATTTTACTCTCTAACAAGAAGAAACTATCAAACAATATGCATAACAACTTTAAAACTTGAAATGTTAAACAAAAATTGAAGGCCCCCAGTAATCTTTGGTTAATGTAATTCACCATGATTGTACTCTCTAACAAGAAGAAACTATCAAATAATATGCATAACAACTTTAAAACTTGAAATGTTAAACAAAAATTGAAGGCCCCCAATAATCTTTGGTTAATGTAATTCACCATGATTGTACTCTCTAACAAGAAGAAACTATCAAACAATATGCATAACAAATTTAAAACTTGAAATGTTAAACAAAAACTAAAGGCCCCCAGTAATCTTTGGTTAATATAATTGATCATGATTGTACTCTCTAACAAGAAGAAACTATCAAACAATATGCATAACAACTTTAAAACTTCAAATGTTAAACAAAAACTGAAGGCCCCCAGTAATCTTTGGTTAATATAATTGATCATGATTGTACTCTCTAACAAGAAGAAACTATCAAACAATATGCATAACAACTTTAAAACTTCAAATGTTAAACAAAAACTAAAGGCCCCCAGTAATCTTTGGTTAATGTAATTCACCATGATTGTACTCTCTAACAAGAAGAAACTATCAAACAATATGTATAACAACTTTAAAACTTGAAATGTTAAACAAAAACTGAAGACCCCCAGTAATCTTTGGTTAATGTAATTCACCATGATTGTACTCTCTAACAAGAAGAAACCATCAAACAATATCATGCAAGGAGAAGAAACAAATTCGTAGGATTGTAATGTAAGGAAATTATCATGATTTAAGCAGAAATTGGATTTGTAACTTATCATGTTTCATATTTTTTTCAAATGGAGGTACTTCATAATTGTTAAGAAAATTTAGGAGCAGGGAGAGGAACGAAGCAGGTTAAGAGAGCAACCCACAAAATTCCCTTGTAAGTAGGGAAACAGCCATCGTTAGAAGAGGCGTAGATAAATACGGGGAACAGATAGGGTGATTTGGAAATCTTGAGAAGCGGGATGAATGATGCCTGGCTTTCCTAACTTTTGAAAAATTGACTCTTAATCATTTTATCTGTTTGTAATGAAGTTCTTTATATTACTGCAAACAAAGATGGTTAAACATTTGCAAAATGTGGAAGCACATACAAAGGCAGTGAACTATTTGACAAAATGCCTCGAAGAACTATGGTTTCAGGGATTGCCATGATTGTAGGACATTCATAATATGACCTTGGTGAAAAGACTAAATTCGACAACCTTTGTCAGCATCCCTCCAGCCTATGCGAAAGTTGGAGCTCTGGAACAGGGTATGGACATCCATCAAAGCATAATGGAATGAGTTTTCATTGGATATTGTAATTGGATACGCTTTGGTAGACATGTTTGAAAACGAGGAAACATGGATAAGGCAGGTCATCATTTTGTTCTACAATATTTTTGTGTGAGGAGAAACAATGACAGAGCATTTAAGCAAAATTTAGGATGGGAAAGAAGGGATGTGTCTAAGCTCTCTATAAAATGTACTACATAGAATAGACATTTCATATGGAGTTCACAAACACAAAGCATCAATACCTAAGAAATACAATCAATGTATAACTTGAAAATTATGGTTGGATCAATTATACATGTGAGAGACTATAAGTGACCCATAACAAGGAGTTCAGAGTGAGTGAATCAAGTCATCAGTTTTGAATAATAATTATCAAAATCTATTCAATTGTTGCCCTTTTATATTAAACTTTTCTATTGCTATATTTATATAGATGGGTTATAATTATAAGCCTATAGATTGTGTGTACAAACCATGAAATTATTAATAGGCAATCCAATGTTCCTATTTCCAGAACAAGAGAGTTGTATGAAGAAAACTATACTAGAGTCATCGGATTTGCTTGAAGACACAAATCTAATTGAATCCATTCCAAACAAGATGGACTGTTAAGGGTCGTGTAACTATGAAGAAATAAATTCAAAAATATAACAACAATAGAGGAAGCAGACAAATATTCAGCTTTGGCATTTTAGACAAGGAAGACATCGAGACACGTTTCACTTTCTTCGATGAAGTGGCAAACTTCCATTATGCAAATATACATGTTAGATCTACATGCACAATATATGGTGGTACAATAAAGACTGCCAATAAACTCTATAACAGGCTTAGTAGTGGCCTAGAGATATCTTGACAGTTGAATCAAAGGTTTCCCTTTGTGATGATGATGTGTCCATCCTAAAACATCAATTATCTTTTACAGCTATCACTGAAATTGCAAGAAAGTAACAATTCAGTTGTCAATATTATTAGAGTTCTTATTTGTGTGGATCCAAGCTCAACAATAAGGAGACACGATGGGACAGAGGTTTCTAGACTCGCTGTAAGGTTGGTTCATGTCATTGAGATAACAAAATACATTACTTTATGGTGGATGATAACAAGGTTCCTAGCTACAAGAAACAAACCTCCAACATGAAACCATTATCCTTGCGATTAAAAGGGGTCGCATGTCTGAATACAAGGGCAAGGTGATAACCACATCAGGTGCTACTAGTCTTTCAGTAAACCCTAATATACAAGAGTCAAATGAACTCAAAAAATGGTTCAAACAAAATGCAAATCACATCATGTTATCATTAACAAAGTTTGTTGCATCATCTTTTCCTATTAGAAGACTTGCAATTAGTGCAATCAGAGAAGAGGTTGAGCGTGTAGTTCAACCCGTCCATTGCATACTAAAAGCAACAATACAATTCATTAAAAACAACGTAGCCACTACTCCTCTAGTTCTAAGTTGACAATGTAGGGTCCCAAAACCATAGATAAGGATGGTTTTTGGATCCTACAGTGTTAACTTCCAACTAGAGTAGTGGTTGTGTTGCATCGTTTGGGTATACACCTCAATTATGTTGTGTCTCCAAAGAATTGTGACCATGGTGCCTACATTTATGTTTCTCAGTTGTTGTGAGATTAAAATTCTTCTAAGAAACATGTCATTTCTACATGGAACTACGTAGGATTGTCACCAAAGGGGGTTCCAGATCAGAAAACTCCCCTTCACTTAATAATTATGAACCCAAGACTTAGCAGCCTCAAATTACCAAGCAAAAGTTGTTTTCTGGTACACAAGACTTAGCAGCCTCCAGAGACTTTTGCTTGAATGAATTATAGTCCTGAAATACTTCATGGAAACATTTTGCATCACGATTATAGGGAAATGTAAACCAAGATTCATATAGAGAAAGGTGTTGCTCTTGGAAAATGATTGATGGTGATTGATGAATAAGATTTAAAAATTATGATTGATCCAATTCCTATTGGTGCAACATTTTCAAATCTTCTTCATAATCATATCATCAAATGAACATTTTCAAATCTTCTTCATCATTCATCATCTCAGTATTCTACAGTCATCTTCTGTCAAATTATTATCCTTCAAATGAGGATAGTATCAATAAAATATCATGAGAGAGAGGTTTGAAAACAAGAATAGTGATAAAGTGTAATGTATTTTTAACTCCTTGGTAGGAAAATCCTGCAACTCGTCTATTGTGATTAAAAGTATTCTAAGGAAAGCACAAGATAGCACTAAGGATGTTAAGCCAAAATTTGTTAAAGCAATCTTAGAAAACCATTTGCAAGCTAAACATGGTCTCAACACCCACAACAAGAAGAATGCATCAAGGAAAACTAAGTCTCATTGTGCTAAAGGATTGTAACTCCATTTGTGATTGTTTGAATAACTTGGTTGGGTTAATTCAAGGCATTTTTATTGAATTTGGTGTATTCAAGTCTGACTGTCCCGTGATAGTTCATTATTTTTGGTATTGCTTTGAGTCATGAATTAAGATTAATCCCCATACTGTGTTTTGTGTGATTAGGGGATGATTCCTAACATTTTATTATATTAATCTAACCTTCCCAATACAATAGTAACAATTGGATTGCAAGGTGATCACTAAAACATGCAGGTTGTAGGGTTGAAGGTGAGTGAAAGTTGTGGCATAGGTACTGCAGTAGCCCAACTACTTGAACAAGGACCCTATTTTCTTTTGAAATCCATCTACATATGTCAAATACATAGTGTATTGACCACTGATTGTCTCATTGAAGGAGTTTTCGAGTGAGATTGACAAAGCCCTAGGATTTGAGGGTTAGTGGAGGCCTAATTAGGGATTTGGTAATTGTAGAGTTCATAGGACCAAATAAACATTATAATCCTCTAAATAGATGTATTTTATGAGACTATCCAAGGTTATAGAGTTGGGGGAGGTGTTTAGAGGTAGGTCACTTTGTAAAAGTCACTATTTTGGGGATAAAATCTAGGTACAAGGTTAGGATAGTAGGGTACTTTCCAAAAAAAACCGTTGAAAGCTTTTGGTATGTTTTTTTAATTAATAATGGGTATGAGAAAAGTTTATTTACTTTCTTGATGTCTTGGGAAAATTTAAATAAGGGATAAATAAGGTGGTATTGAGTATGAGTTGTAAGTGAAAAATAAATAGTTGTTGAGTTGACAACTATATTGTCAACTTGACAACTTTACTAAACCAATGTAAACAACCCAAGCGTCGATTTAGGACTATTAAGAAATAGTTACAGTCAGTGTTTAATCATAAATCACATGTGTGTGTGTGTGTGTGTGTGTGTGTGTGTGTGTGTGTGTGTGTGTGTGTGTGTGTGTGTGTGTGTGTGTGTGTGTGTGTGTGTGTGTGTGTGTGTGTGTGTGTGTGTGTGTGGCTTAGCATTGTGCCATAGGGCCTCTAAAGTTCCTTACAAGCATTATAAGGACCTTTGTTTATAGTTTGGGAAATTAAAATGTTGAAAATATGTATTATTGATTTGAGAATGGAGTAAAATGATTTCATTTTGGTTTTTTATTGTCCCCATGTCATTATTGTTTTATATTATTACTCTCAATTGTTTCCCCACCCTTCATGTATTATCTAAGTATATGTAATTACTAGCTAGGTATACTGATATATCTTGTTGTCAGGTTGATAATTCATAAAATGAATCCCATCTTTAAAATTATTTATTTTTCTTGAAATGTGTCCCTTACATTATAGTGAACCTTGCATGTAAAATAACATTCCAAGGTGACACATACATATATACAACATTTTCAAGGTACAAGATATAACATTTTTAAGGACCATGTAGAAGGTCTAATTTACAAGTAAAAAAAGCTCGAGGACACCTACATAACAAATTTTGAAAAATATATTGAACATTGAATCAATTTGAACCTTAGATGTATTTAAAAAAAATTCAAAAATATATTCAAGTTTAAATAAAATCAACATGATAGATCGTCAATATATCATTGAACCTACAAGAAACAACATTTCATTACTTGTCTCTTCCTTTGTTAACTCCACTGTCTCTTCTGTGTAACGTAATAAATAATGACTAACAACCTTCTAATACCTTCTATAATTCTATCTTCTGCAATGACTGCAAAATATCTCCTACAATAATTTTACATTGAAAATTCAAGTAGAAAAATTAGAACCACTTCTAATCTAGATACATTAAATACTTTTGAATGAGTTGTTTATTTAAGTAACTACACATACGTAAATGTTTTATCTATATATAAGAATGTAAAATAAATATACATACATCTTTTTAATGAATGTTTTTGATAGATAAAAGCCGCAAGAGGGTGCTGGCCCGTGGAACAGGGGACTAGAAGCACATTAACAGCATGTTAATGGCACTAGCCTAAGCTTGTAGCAGATTTGACTGTTAGCACAGGAATTTAAAGTTTTGCCTCTATCAAAAACAAAAGTATCAGTTCTGCTTAAAAAGATATAACCAAAGTAGCTATTATCAACATCAACATCAAAAATATTGTTACGGAGCCACGCAGGGCTTGTCCACATACTAATTCTAAACTTAACAATACCCCTCAAAATAGAGTAGGGGAACCGAGGGACCAGCCCATCAAAAAAATACCACACCATGGACCAAAGAGCTAATTCTTCCCTCCCAGCTGCTTGGACAACAGGGATCTCGCCACTCCTCGTGGAGGAACAGAAATAGTTCTCTGTTATCAGTATTTGCTTCCAGATTGCCGTCAGACAGCTTCTCCTGCACATTGCAAAGGGTTAACGCCGAGGCATGCATCACTTTCAGGGCAAATTTGTTGGTCCTCCTGTAGAGTTCCATCAGGTCCTGCATTCCTTTTTTGATCTCCTCTATTTCCATGTCAATCTTCACAAACTTACTCTTTTAAATGTATGTTGACATATATGGTCATAAGCATTAGAAAGAAAAGAAATGTCTTCAAAGATTTTATCTTCGTCTTTGTTGTATGCCTATGCTAAGATGCATGTAAAATATTGAATCATATCAAGTATGCAATCCATTTATCAAAAGTTACCAATGAAAAATAGATCTTTTAATGTCAAATCTGTAGAATATCTCAATTCTCAAATAATAACCAAATACAAATTATAAATTTTTTCATATATGGGACAAATTATTCTCTCTTTCTAATAACTATCTTGTTATTTTTTGGTTCCTCATGCCTCTCTACTTTTTAAATCTAGAGACGGGAAATGGAAAAGAAACAAGAAAAACATACTCCATCTCCCTGGTTGTTTTCTCATTTAAATGAAATGAGGATTGAAGCATATTCTCACTTCATAATTTAACAATTTCTAAGTAGGGAGTAAGTGATTACGCCACCAGACTAAGCATTATAAAAGGAGATAAATACAAATTCTTTCTTTAACTCATAGATACAATAATGGTTGCAATATTTAGAACTTGAAACTAAATAAATAATTTTATATTTTATCTTTGATTTGTAATAGAGCTCTAGTCACCTCCATCAACATATGAATAATTAGAAACAAATTTTTAAATCTATACTTTGTACTAGTTTGTGAAGAGAGCGATATTCAAACAAGGACATTAATTTGCATGTAAAGATCATAGATATAATCATTGCATTTATATGTTTTGGATTAAAGAAAAAGTAGGTTTTGAAGGGACCCAAAAACCTTAACAACACAAAAATGAAAGAGAAAACATTAAGTTCACAAAAAAAAAAGACTGCAAAACCCAATAGTCACCCAGCAGGAACAACGAGTTGGAACCTAGCCAACAGAACTCCTAGAAGCGAAGGAATGAGACAAAAAAGACAAACTTAGGCTAGATCCTTCATGATCTTAGCCACCTCTTCCCCAAGATCATACATCTTTTTGATGGTCACTTTAAGGCCAGCGAGATCCCTAGAAGTAGTTGTCTCCTTCTTCTTTAGGTTGGCATGAGTCATTTTTCCTGGTCCAGATGGAATAGCAACAATATCCTCAGTATCATTTTCAACAATAACAATGGCTTTCTTGGGGTCGTTCCAATCCAATATGCTGACCAGGGCATCAAGGTTCTTCTTTGTGGCCCACATACCCTCATAGTTGATCTAGAGAATATTTGTCAGCATGACATTGCTATCATCTAATTTCTTAGAGAGAGCAAAGGCCTTAGTGTTTAGATTGTCGAGACTGCACCTGTTAACATTGTCCCCATCCTAACTCTTCAGTGACCCCTGTAGACTGTTCATGTTGCGCTCCAAATCTTTATTTGTGGTGACCACGATCCTAATATGATGGTAGACCCATTTATCGAATTTGAGAGAAATTTTATGCTTGTCCTTAGTCATCTCATCTTGGATTCGTCAAAGACCTCTAGAGAGCCCATGTCTTCCACATTGTTCTTATCATTGTGGATATAAATGTTCCTAGGAGAGGGAGGAATGTTCTACTCTAGGGAATCCACATAATAAGCTAGAGGGTCGAGAGCAATTTGCTGGCCTTCCTCCAAAAAATTTTGCAAGGGAGAGGAGGTGAAAGTGCCCAGGATGGTCTGGTCGAGATTTGTCTTAGTAGGCCACCCCATAGAGATCTTCACATGAAAGCCATCAAGATTATGATCTTTTGTGTCTTTAACAAGCCTATCAGGTATCCCCTTAGGAGAGTCCTTGTCTCCATCTGTCTTCTTATCAACCACCTGCTCCACATCAACCTCCTCCTCTCCCTCCTGCTCAACACGTGTATCCTCCCATCTTCATAATCAGTTTCTCCACCAGCATCGACCTCATAGTGTTCCTCCTTATCTACACCGAGGTCCTTTTCTAGGACATAATCATCATCACCATAATCCTCAATATCCATTCTGCTATTGAGGGCTTCGGTATTCTTAGAAACCTCATGAGATTTTATCTTTTTGACCTCCTTGAAAGAGCTAGGCACAAACCGCATGCTTCCTTTTACTTTTGTTCGGGGAGAGAAGATATTTTGGTGATTCCTTAGCCACAATAGATTTATAGTACGCATAAATGAGCATAATGAGGAGATTATGTAGCAGCACCAAGGATTTAGCAATGTATATGTTAATAAATACTAAGTAAGGTTCTTGTGAAAAATCATTTCTAGATTATCATATAAACTAATTAAGGAAAAAAAACATTTCTGTAAGAACTACTATTATTTTATTCATTAATTAATTTCTTGATTCATCTCTCATGGTCAATTCTTTAGTTTGACAAGAGTCTAAAGTTCATCATCTACTTTGATAAAGGTGTCATCAAGTTTGTTAGCATGACTTTGGTTGAGTGAGCCTCGAGTAACCATCTCCCATTTATCTATTTTCTTTGTAAGAAAACAAAGATAATACAGAATAAAAGATAACCACCACCATTTTATCTATGATCATTATAAGAAAAGATAAAATAAAATAAAAAACATTTCCCTTTTATATATTTTACCATTATAATAAAACAAGATACTGCAAATAAAAGATAATCGCCTCTATTTAATCTATGTCAATTCTTACAAAATAAGATACTACC
The DNA here is from genome assembly GCA_018584345.1 of Thuja plicata. Taxonomy (NCBI): domain Eukaryota; kingdom Viridiplantae; phylum Streptophyta; class Pinopsida; order Cupressales; family Cupressaceae; genus Thuja; species Thuja plicata. Next base: position 3,882,104 of record MU224875.1, on the reverse strand, counting down.
AAATAAAATATAACCATCTCTCTTTTATATATAATCAATTTAAGGAAATAGAATACTATACAATAAAAGATAATCATCTCTCTTTAATCTATGCTCATTATAAAAAAATAAGATACAACTGGCAATAAAGTGACCATCTCCCTTCTATGGTTGAGTAAACCCTAAAATTAGATAACCATGCATGCTCACAATAAAAAAAAAATGAAGACATAAAATGTCATAAATTCATAACTATCAAGATTCAATTTCCTTCTAACTTGAATAATTTACAAAATAATGAACAATCTAATATAAGTGACTAAACAAAAAAAACATTACTGTTACATAACATTATTGCAACAAAAAACCTGATATGTTTTACAATCTAATAATATAAAAGATAATTAAATGGCGATAATAATCTTTGCATATGTCCAAAGCATAATAATATATTATTTTATCGTAATATAGAAAGTATATGACATTATTACAGCCAAAAACATTAAACGTCTTGCAATCTAATAATATAAAACATAATTAAAGTACGATAATAATCTTTGTATATGTCCAAACCATAATAGTCTTTATTTATTTTGCTGCGCAAAATCCCGTTGCAGCAAAGCAAAACAAGAGATTAAGAGCAATATCCCTGTCCGTCAGCACACAATCCGATCTCGTGGCATGTATCGTCAGGGTACTCAGCGTTGACACAATCATCATCCGTGTCGCAGAGATCACCAAGGCAGGGATCAGTACCATCTATACAGCACCATCCAACTCCATCACCACACGCTCCGATTTCGCAGCATATTCGCTCACAATCATCATCTGTCCAGCAGTGAAGATCACAATCAGCTTCAGCTACTGCCATACCTGCCATGCCCACTAAACATATTAGTGTTACTATAATTAACACCACGCAAAACAATTTCATTGCCTTTCCCATTTTCTTTTCTTTTATGTTCCCAACCTATTCCAATCCAATCCAATTTATAGACCGGAGTCGCTGCCCGTTTCGACCAACCGTCCCAAACATTGCTTCTTTGGAGATTATTTCCAGAAATTTGCAATTATGAGCGATCATATCCAGAAATTCGCAATTATTGCTTCTGTAGAGATTATATCGAGAATTTCGCAATTATTACCTCTGTGGAGATTATATCAAGAAATTTGCAATTATTCCTTCTGCGGAGATTATATCGAGAAATTTAAAATATCAGACAGAAAACCCGCGGAGAAGGGGAGAGTGGAGTTTCGAAAATTATTGCTCCAAGATATAATCGCGAAATTTGAAATAGAGTAATTTATACATTTATCAAATAAAACTTTAAATGGAAAATTTTCTAACTTAAACACAGAAAGCTTCACCATTCGAAACTCACATAACATGGAATACATGGCCTCCATACTCCGTACTGTTTCAGGAGAGGATGAAACTCACATAACATGGAATACATGGCCTCCATACTACGTACTGTTTCAGGAGAGGATGAAACTCACATAACATGGAAGCAAGTCGAACAGAAGAAATTGTAGGTGCTGTGCAAGACAATTTAGGGCTACATACTTTGCATCTAATTCAGGGGCTAGAGTTTCAAACAATTTGTGCAAGTTGATAAGTCCTTGTAGTCAATCAACAAAGGGCAAACAGGGTAGGGTTGTATATTATATTGTCAAATTATATAAATAACAAAGAATGTTTTCTTAACATAATAATTTATGTATATTTTTTTTTATGGGTGTAATTCTTGCAATTCTTTAAGTGCTAGTTTACATCTTTTAACAAATTTTAAATATTCTCAGCCTCATTTTGTTATAATTTCTTTTTGCATTTTCACTCTTTAAAAAAGTATATAACACGAAGTACTCACAAATTTAAATTGTCTTACCGCAACAAAGAAGATATATTTGGGACCCAATTCAAATCCAATCTAAATGATAAATTGTCCACAAGTGTTAAGATGTAAAGAAGATAAAGAATAAAATATAATTGTTCTCTCAAATTTTTTGAGTTTCTTTCTGCATCAATAAAATAAAGTCATTCTTGATCACTTTCATTTTAAGACTAATTCTATGCCCTTTCAAAATTTGGAACTTGATGGAAAATCTAAATTACAAGAGTTCAAATTAATGAATGCAGAGCCAAATTTTTGTTTAAAGAGAACAAGAGCTAGCCTTGATATTTTGGGCTCAATAGCCCATAATCCATAATAAGCTTTACCCATGGTAGTTAATAGGTAAAAATTTCGAAAGAGTACACATGAATGCTACTCTAGTGTGTAGAGGTCCAACCTTACAAATGGTTAAATGAAACATTTGTCTCTTTTTCATTCTAGGGTCTCTCAATTTATAACTTATATCCACTATGAAGCACATTGTTATCAATTATTACCACCATCCATTTTGTTCAAAATGCTCCATAAATTATAAAAGTAATTCAAATCTATAACTTAAAACTTAAAACTTAAAACTGTAATTAAAACTAGAATTTCCAGTTTGTAAACCAAGTAGAAAAATAGTAATTAGCTAATCCAATAGTATATAATGAAAACAAATGAAATAATATTTTAAAATAAAAAATGTAATAGTTTTAAGAGCGATTGTATTCTCGCTTGCAATAAGAGTGGGGATCCCATCCTTTTAGTATTATGTGGGAAACTCTTTAAGATTTCTCAAAATAACTTCTAGTTACAAGCTTCAGCGCTATATATGAAATTCAAAAAGCTTAGTAAAATCTAAAAACTCTAAAGCAATAAATCTTCTTTGCGAATTTTAAATTTAATATTATTTTCTTTTCAATTTAAAAATTAAAATTTAACATTTGGCCAACACAGAGTAAATCCACTTTACCATTACGTTTGTAGAAAGATTTTTGAGAGACTGGCCTACAAATTCTCTCTTAAGTAACTCATATCATGCCTCAATACCTCGGCCATACAAATCTGTTTAAAAAATATTTGCATTAGCAATGAGTGTTTTAAAACCTATAAGAATATTTTGAACTTATACCCTTATCCAATCATGACTGATACTTCTTAACCTCTTGATTATAATACTTATTAACAAATCCATTTTAACTTCCTTTAAAAGAGCTATTAAAAAAGCATTGGGATTACTTAAATTAATGCTCCTAGCTATTCAAAGTTCATAATGTTACTATCTATTAAAATTTATGAAGTAGGATGACTATTTTTACAAAGTCTTAAGAGTTTTTTAATTATTAAATTCATGAAATTTCAATAGTTAATATTTGATTATTTTGGTTTTTATTGCCATATTTGATTATTTTGGTTTTTATTGGCATTTTGACATCAATCCTCTTATCCAGTCAAAAAAAACATGATATAAAATTTTGTAAAGTATGCTGAAATATCCACAATAAATCTAAAAATTATTTGAAAATCTGATATCATTGCCCTTAGGCAGTCAAGATCCATGTTTAAGAGAAGCAACTGCAAGTATGGCATAAAATATTCCCCTTATTTTAAAGAGAAAATTTTATAAAATCGGTGTTTGTTGAGCACAACCTTAAGCAATACTAATGATATTTGTCAGTAATGAGAATGTGAGATCTTTATCAGATCCGATTTTGTTTCCTGCAATATCAAAGAGTGTTCTTATAGATTAATAAAATATCTTTTCAAATTATTGATCTTAGCAGATCTTGCACCGCATTTCTGAACAATACCAATTAGAAATTTGAAACACCCCTATAAAATATCATTCTAACCATTCCATTTATAATATAGCTATATTCATATAAATCCATATAGTACAACAAGAAATGCCAAATTGTGCATAACAACTTTAAAACTTGAAATGTTAAACAAACTATCAAACAATATCATGTAAGGAGAAGAAACAAATTCGTAGGATTGTAATGTAAGGAAATTATCATGATTTAAGCAGAAATTGGATTTATAGATGGAGAATGCCATTTCTTAGTTGTAAAAATCAGCCTACTCAGATATAAGAGCCATGAACCGGATTAAACCAATTACTCTCAAATAGCAGAGTGAGTGATTTTTTGTTCCAAAATAGCAATATTTGTTCAAAAACATTTGGGATTATAAGAAAGGGGTGATGAGAGGATGTGGTTGTTAGTGCCTGTACATCCTCTGTCCAAATCTGACTACATTTCACAATGCCAGTCATTGGAGTACTGTGATCAAAAATTAGTTTGGCAAATAAAAGTCAGTAAAAATAAAAATTGATGAAATTTATCATATTTTTTGCACCGATTTGAACATATAGTCAGACACTATGATCTAGACGGGGGCACAACTGTTACAAAGATTTAGATGTTTAAGAAAAATCACTAAGAAACAAACTATGGTCCTTATAGGAATGAAAATATATTTTTTAAAAATAATCTAAAATAATGTTTCAAATGGTACAGGCAAGAACAACAAAAAACCAACTCTACTTTAAAATATCATTTTTACAAATTAAAAGATACAGTTTCATTAATAAAAATAAAAAGTTATTTATCAGTTATTTAGTGATAAATTTTCATTGACTAAGCTTGTTGTGTTGAATTAATAGTAAAAGAGTATTATTGTACTTGCTCTTAGTTGTGCATTAATTTTACACTAATGAACCAATCATAAATCACTATTTTTTACTTGTTTAACTATTTGTAAAGATTAAATATTTATTTATGAATTAAATATATTCTATAAAATACTTATTTCAATTATGATTGGTTCAATTGATTTGGTCTTATACACCCCAAATTTATTTTTTTCATAGTTTTTAACCATAATTTGGTAATATATAATTCATATATCATTTAATTTATTTTGAAATTTATCTTTGTTATTTAAAAAATTCAATTATATATATATATATATATATATATATATATATATATATATATATATATATATATATATATTACAATTGCTAATATATAATATATATTATTCTATAATATATAATATAAAAATACTATATAATATATGTTATATTATATAATTTTAGTATTTCATTAACTCTTTATTATTTATTATTTAAATTTTACCTTACATTTAAAATTTATAACTATATTTTAAATTTTTTAGAATTATTTTTGATGAATAGTGCCTTTTCTATTAAAAATATTAAAGTTACATATTCACAAAAAAGGGGCCGGGGGACATAGAAATCACCCC
>MU224875.1:3822386-3868506 GCA_018584345.1 Thuja plicata | reverse complement strand
ATATATATATATATATATATATATATATATATATAATTGTTTCTGCTGAATGACCCAACAAAGTAGTGTGATTAGAGCACAAATAAAACATCATAGAAACTTGACATCGGCTTTATAGGTAGCCTCCACTTTTGTGATAGTGATCTTGAGCGCCTTGCAAGACTTGCATTCATCATCCATAATAGGTATATGTCTAGATGGTGCAGATGATGTAGACAGAGATGGGGTATCATCGGCCCACCAAAAGTAGTCACATCCACTACCATCCTACAATATAAATCTTAAACATTAAATATAATATAATGATTAATATTTTTTATTTGTAAACATTAAATATAGTGCTATTTACAACCTTTTTCTTACTTTTGCAAGTCCAAAATTTACAGTTCTGATTATTGTCTGTGTGTGACATCCTCAACACGCAGCACATTCCATCACCACAGTCACACATAGGAACATTTATCATAGCCATCACCCCTGTATCAAACAGATTTGTCTTCATTCATACTATTGAAGCAACCAAACTTAGTATTGGAGACAAATAGCAACATTCAGATAACAATATGACTATTTTCTATTAGTACAAAATGAAAATGTTTCAAATATGCTGATATTATGATTTTATACAATAAATACAATGAAACATCTATAGCATCAGATAGAAGATGGGGAAGAACAATATCCATGAAATGAATGGTGGTGTAAAAACACACCGTTAAATAAGAAAAATGCAGGGAAATGCATGCTCTATGCCCTTATTCCCCATAGTCAGCGAGAAACCATCTCATATCCTGCTCATTCTTCCCATTACTATATGTACTGTTAGATGGTCAATCTTGCATATACAAACTAAACATGATAGAAAAACTAAAACCAGTTTATTTTTAAATGGAATACACCAAGGAGCACCATCAAAAATATTGATTGTTTACAAACATGAACAGTAAAAAATAATCAGATAGCTCATTTTTTTATCAGCATATGTGGAGTCTCACATGTTTGTGTACTTTAGATTTTCTTATCAGATAGTTCATTGTATTCGATTGTCTACAGAATTTTTGCATCAACATTTCGGATCACACTGTGTGATTGATCATCGAGATGAAAGATAACAAAATGATTGAAGGAGAGAAAAATGATTGACTTCCCTTTCAATCCTTTTGCTCTTTCATTCTGATGAAGGATCACAGAGTGTGATCAAAAATGTTGATGGAAAAAATATATACACAATCGAATCCAGAAGCTATTTCAAACTTTTTTTATATTAACATATGTGTAGTCTCACACTATCATCATACATGTAGTCTCAGAACTATCCATTTATGTTTCTTTACCATGAGACAAAAGCATGAACAATACAGTCATCTACCAAAACACATTTATATCACCATCTATTCTCAAGAACTAGAAATGGACAGTTATGAGAGTACACCTTGACAATGTATTATATTAAGCATTCATCATGTGGTACTCCTTGGTGTATTCCACTTAAATATGTTAAAAGCAAGAGGACTAACAAATGCAAGAAGAACAAAGTTTCCACCCCTTGCAATATGACATTTCTTTCTCAATCAGGTAACAGGTTTCCCCCTTTGTGAAGATATAAGATGAATGTGTAGTGTCAAGGCAGATTTGTCAAGCATATTAATGTTTTGTAGCAGTGTCAATGCAGATTTATCAAGCATAATGTTTTGTGTTCTACTCTGGTATTGGTTTTGTGAATTGGTAATGTGGTTTTGTGAATTAGAAATGAGGAATATCACATCTATGACTACATTTCGTGCACCAGTGTGAGCATAATAATATAGAGCGTGTGCATATTATAATTCCAATACATGATTTTCTAGGATACCTTCTTTGGATAACTGAAAAGTGAAAACCTTGATATTTGAGTTGAAAATTTTTGGCTTTGTTTACTGGATGAGAGATGGGTTCTTGTGAACCCGTATTCATAAAACTTGGGTCAATGAGTTTGGTCCAAAAATTACACATTTGAATCCTGATAGCAATATCATAACTTTCTTTACTTGTTATTTGCCATAATTCATAGAAAATAGATTTCAAATGCTCTAGAATGTATATGTTTTTGAGTATTAGAGAGTTGTATTAATGCTTGTAATGCAAAAAATTTTACAATTTTGAGTGCAGTCTGTGTATCAATTTATTGAATATTAAACTACAAGTGGGAGAGGTGTGAATCATCAGTGATCTATATTACAAATAGGTGTGAATCTAGTAGAAGATAATAATAAGCTGCATTTATAAGACTGCATTGATACTTTGACAGCTTATTGAAATTCATTTAAGACAATCATAGATGAAAGCAGACAAAACATAATGAAGACATGCAACATTTAGGTTATTCTTATTGGGTTCTAGTTGAGGTTATAGGCCTTTGTAATGATATCATGCACATCGTTACAACATCATGCATGAAATGAAATGAATACACCAGCAACATGTAGGTCTGATTTCTTTCATGGGTCTCTCATGCATATCAACTATGCCATGTATCTCTATATTCTCTTGATTGCCTTTTTCTTTTGTAGAAGAAGGTTGTTTCTATTGTTGTGAGTTTGGTAGTGGACTAACACGACATGGATGAAAATTGGCAAAATAAATAGTCTAAAATCCATCAAGGACAGGGAAACAAACAAAAGATCAATGATAAAAATAGAGGCTAGTGAGAGAATAAGTGACAGTCCTATAGCAGAGAGCCTTAAGTTTTGTATGCACAGTGTCTACAAGATTGAGGTGGGTGTTTATTTGGCTTAAGTTAGTGAGCTCAGATGTCATAAAAGAGATATGAATGACAGTGAGATGCATAGTTCCTTTGAAAGGACCATCAATGCAAGCTATAGCCAAATGGAATTGGCATTCAAACGCCAAAGAATATGATTTTAGTCATAAAAGGGGACAGTTATAAGAATGATAGATGTGAGAGTTATAAGACTGATTCACATACCTAGCTCCATGGGCCCATATCAAGGGCCAAGATCTTTGTCATACAGTCCAACAGAGAATGTTGTTTGGATATGTTCAGATGTTGATGGTGTTGCATAGGAACTTTATGTTGTGCCAAGTGATAGTCTTGGTGGAGATGAAACAGACAATAATTGACAAAGAGAACAACCCTAGATGAAAAATTTGTGGAGTTATGAGATTGATTGCCATCATGCAAACATTGCCAAGAAGTGGCTAATTTATAAGGTAGAAATGTTCAGATGACAGTGTGAACAAAGATTAAAGAGGCATACAAAAAAAATCTTGGTGAAAACTTAAGTAGTATAGTGCTGAAGAATAAGAGTCTATCTGAAGGACAAAGATAGAGCATTGCAACTTCATCACAATACCAGAAACATATCCAAAGAAATGGACAAGGTTGTATTTTTTTATAGTGAAGCTCTTTGGAAAGAGAATTGATGATTGTCAAAAGTTGACCAATCAGAGCCCAGGGTTTATTTTTGAGTGTTGCCCAGTGTTGTAGAATTTGGATGTCTCAAATGTTGTGTTACAGATAATGGAATTGTGTACTTGGTATTTGTAGCACATAATTCTTTAGATGTTCTCTCTCTTTCTGGCTGTGTGCAAATAACAGACAAGTCTCTACCTTTTATAAGAAAGTTGGGAGAAATATTGCAAGATCTTAACTTGGAATGTTGCATTGGGATTAGCACTAGGACACTTGTTTTACTTAGAGCAGAGTATCAAAGAATATACAGAAAGAATATCATTCAAATACGTTCCGCTAGGTAAAGAGGGCAATCTTCTAAATATGGAGAGAAGAGTGAAGCAAGTGAAAAGACATGTTGAAAAAAGAGTTAAGGATATCCCATGTGAGGTACAGTGAACAACAATCCAAAGGACAGTCAACAAGTGGAGAAGGTGGGAAGAAAACCATCCAGTTTGTATTTGGTGATAGAGAAGAATGCATGAAGAGATGTAATAAGAAAGGATAGAGAAGAGAGAGAACAACTTATTGAAATTCATTTAAGACAATCATAGATGAAAGCGGAAAAAACATAATGAAGACATGCAACATTATGGCCAAACTTCTACCTGTGGGCTTGATACAGGATCCCTGTGCAATAAAATTTTGATGCCCACGACCAAACATACAAGTTCATTCTCATTCAATAATAACATATGTGGCAGTTACAATTGACAACAAAGAATGATAAGACATGTAACCATAACAATCTTAATGTTCAGCATTACATGTGATCTATAAACATGTAAGTAGAAAAGGTCTTCTCTCCAAGTTCTGCAAAATCCCTAAAACTTATAATTATCATCATTATGTACCATATCAACATTGTAAAAAGTGATGCAACAGTAGTGTCACCTCATGAAACATGCAAAAGGGTAAGTTATAACAGATTAAAATGTTTTGAAGACCTTTGAAAAGTCTAAATACAAAAAATAAATTTTGGTTAATGTCATAGTTAAAACCTCACTAAATTTGTGAATGCTTTGGTCAGTGTGGATCATCACAATCAACCAAATGTGAATGCAATCCACTCCACTCTCTACTCCTCATTCATTATTAAGAACCCTTTGGCTCTTTCACGTTGAAGCACGAAGGTGTCATGTACCTTCACGAAAACACCTCGACTCAATTCATGGATGGATTTGAGAGCGTTATACGCGCTAAGAAAAACAATATCCTCATCAGATTTATCCACTTTGTGGAGGTGAACATTTCTGATTCTATCTTTTAATTTCTTTACTGTTTCACAGATGACATCCAAGGAACTGGCCATACTTGCCTTTTTCCTCTTTCCCTATCTTGATGATGATGATGTAGGAGTTCCTTTATTTGCAATGGACTGATTTGAATGATTAAGGTCTTCATCCAAATCAGCAGCACTGTCATGATTTATACTTAAACCAATGTCCTCTTCATCATGCACATCGAATGCCTCTTCCATAGGGTTTTCTTCCTCGGTCTCATGGGCAGTCGTAGTTGCATTACCTTCAGCAATGTCATTACCAACAATTACACTCAATTCATCAAAGTATTGGAAGGGTTGCCTCTTATACACTTTGGCATTTTTGAACTCTCTCCTCTGCATGTTGGCATAAATAAATGGATTAGGTTTTGTGTATCAGTATTAACTTTATAAGAAGGCAATAATATTTTAATCAAAACATTAGAAAAACCACCCTACCTTCAAAATCTCATCCCACACACTCTCCTTAGCATCCATGCATTGAGTTGTGAAACCGCTTGTATTTCTCAACTCTCTCATCACTCTATATCCAATCTTCCATGTTTTCAGCTTGTTTTTAAAATTGTCCTTCATTAGAGTGAGGTGCATGTCTTCACTGGACTGCCTCTCAATCGTGGTCCACGCTTCTTTTTTGAATCCCCCATCTCCTTTTCTTCCGATTTGGAATTTCTCAATGAGAAAGTCTAAAAACTTGCGTTCCATCTCTTTGATCCATTGTACCTTCTTTGAGGAAGAAGATAAGTGGCTCACGTTACCAGTTTCTTCCATGCTCATCATGAGTTCTGTGTATGCCATGGTTTAGATCAACTGTTCACAATGTACAAAGGCTTGTTAATGGTGTAAGAATATTGTTTTTAATGGTTTAAACATAGAGATGGAACATATTTATATACAAATCCATAAAAGTAAAACTATTATATACAAGTCCAATACTTCCAGATACGAACAAAATAATTTAAGGAAACCATCATGTATATCAAAGTATTTGCATACATCATTTTACTCAAAAAAAACACATTGACTGGAATAAAAGTACAACTATTATGTACAAGTCCAATACTTCCAGATACGAACAAAAGAAAAAGGAAACCATCATGTATATCAAAGTATTTTCATACATCATTTTACTCAATTAAAACACATTGACCAATAAAATTACAACTATTATGTACAAGTCCAATACTTCCAGATAGGAACAAAAGAAAAAGGAAACCATCATGTATATCAAAGTATTTGCATACATCATTTTACTCAAATAAAATAGATTGACCAATAAAATTACAACTATTATGTACAAGTCCAATACTTCCAGATACGAACAAAAGAAAAAGGAAACCATCATGTATATCAAAGTATTTGCATACATCATTTTACTCAAATAAAATACATTGACCCATAAAAGTACAACTATTCTCTGGATCTGTAGTCTTCCCACTTTGTACTTGCTATATCATCTCAAAACTGTGCTCACTGGTCTCTATCATGTTGAGACAACCCATATGTCTCAAGCATGGGTACATCTATCCCATCACGATCATCTTCCTCTTCGTTGCCAATTTGTGATGGAACGTCGTCCTCTATCATAATAAAGTTGTGTAGTATGCAACATGCTAATACAATATGGACTTGTGTCATGATAGAATAAGACGTGGCATGCCTAAGGATTGGAAAACACTGCTTGAGAATACAATATGTATGCTCTATTGCATTTCTAAGAGAGGAGTATCGGTGGTTGAACAACTCTTGTGGAGATTTTATTGGATTTTCTCTTGAAAACTCCTTTAGGTGGTAATGTGTGCACTAATAAGGAGCGAGAAATCTAGGTGCATTGGGATATCCAGCATCCACTAGAAAATATCTTCCTACATAAATAAATTAGATTGTTAAAACTTGAAACATTGATTGTACCCTCGAGAATATTAAACTATGAGTTGGCTTACCAGGGGGAGCAACAAGTGGATCTTCTCTTGACAGAGCTAAAGCTAGAACACGACTATCCACGGTAGACCCTTCCCAACCAGCAAGGCAGTACTAAAACTTATAATCGAAGGAGCACGCACCCATAACATTTTGTGACAAGTTGCCTTTTCTATCATGATATTTACCCTCCATGTTGACGTCGACGGTGACTGGCATATGGGTTCCATCGATAGCTCCAACACAATCCTATATGATATGATACAATCATCAATTATACGATCAACCAATAATATGATAAGGATATAAATCCATATAAGAAATTTGTAACAGCACAAGAATTACCTTGAAGAACGGATCAAAATGGTCCTTCCCACTAATTTCAGAAGGAGTGTTTGGACCAAGTGCTATAAAGTAATCCTCATGGAGTGCTAAGATATCCCTCAACACCTTGTGGAAGTATCTGCTGACTGTCTCTCCAAAGTGCCCAAAGTTGTTGGCAATCTTGCGGTTCCTCAAATTGTGTCCAAGGGTGTAGAGAAACATCACAAGTTGTTCTTCTAACTTCAAGTGTATTGTATTTTTCAAGCTTCCTTTCAGCCTTAGGATACTAGCTAGACAAAATAAGGCTCCCCTACTCATGCAAATCTTATCATGACAATCCACGTCATTGGAATGAATAACCATTCTATAAAAAGAATTTCCTTTTCTAATGTGTTTACCCATTCATGCACTTCCTTCTCGAGCGAACACTACTTTGGCTATGGCAAGTAAAGAAAGAAGAGTTGTGAGAAGACTAGTGTATGTGGTCTCCACAGCTACGCATCCTAGAACATCAATATTCTCAGTAGGATCCATCAATGGACTGAAATGTGGACAAGCACAAATATTTCAGCGAGGAGATATCCATTATCAAGAACAAATATTTCAGCGAGGAGATCTCCATTATCCATCATAAGATTGACAACTAACATCAACTTATAAAAATAAAGTACATCAAGTGGATCTTATATTTTTTTTCAATGCGTTGATGTGTTATGATGAACGCAGGATTCTCAAAGAATTTCAATGTTTCTTTATTCTTACAAGACTTGTTTTGTAATTTTGAGTTTATTTCAGTGCATTTTTTGGTTGTTTCCTTTGTCTTGCACCAATTTATGCATGTTGGATCTGTAAACTCTAATTATAAAAAACAATCTCCATCTGTAAAGCCTATTAAAATAACCTAATATTTGATCTTTGTTTTGAATCCATGTACATTGAAAGGCACCATCACAACCATAATAATCGTCTACTCTTTAACTTAGAGGCATGTTCTACAATGGAGCCATATGGCTGGTATGGACATTTAATGTGCTATATAGTTGTCTGTAAACATGTGGTGCACTTGTGGCACTGTTACTATATATACATGTTTTTCAAGATGGTTGATAGATTTAATTGGGCACACAAATGAATCTAGAAGATCATGGTGACTGGGGGAAGCTGGTTGAAACACTTTGACTTGAGATTGACTCTAAAATTATACTGTGTCAGGTCATAATTATTAAGAATACATGATCCATGAAACTATGGCAATAGAGATGATGTAAGATTGTAAAACACAAGGTAAAAAATCAAAGCAAATTTGAGGTTGGTGACTATCCGTTGTCGTACATTTAAGCTCTCAGTGAGTGACAAGTTAGTTGAATCAAAATAGATAATACTCAAACAAGATAAATGAGTCCCATATGAAATTGTAGAAGGAATGCTCCATATGGTGCTTGGAAATTCCTTTCCATACTTTAACTAAAAATTATAAATAGTACAGTTGATCAGGAACAAAAAAAAATGATTTTTTAATGATAGAGAATCAGAATAAGTAATTAAGGATTTTGCTTTTCAGATAAGATGTCTCAGGGAAAAAGATAGGAAAAAAATTTTTGTTTAAATTAACAGAGATCATTAAGTTTTTTAATGTTGAGTTAAAAGTGTTGTGTTTATAGCAAGTCATTGTTCAGTGATTTATGTATCTTGGACTAAATATGCACAACTGAAAGACAACCATAGGAAGATAGAACGCAATGCAGCATATAGAGGTTGTACTATCAAGTACACAATATCCTTTTTGATATAACTAAAATTGATTTTTCCCACCTTAACTATTATAAATGCAATAAAGGGCTCATCCTACACATGTCAATTTATTTTGTGAAACCTGATTTTATTTTTTGTAGTAGGTCGCATTGATGGAATTTTAGTGGTCCAATGGTTGACCTTAGTATCAAACACGACACAACATCCACCCCCTAATTACTAGACCAACCTACTTTGATAATTCCATCAACACCTAGTGAGATAATTCTCAAGAACTTTGATAAAGTTCTTGAGAATTATCCCACTTGGTGTTGATGGAATTATCAAAATAGGGCAGTCTATGAGACCACATTTCTTTGTAGGGTTTCAATATGCATAAAAATTATGTGTCTTTTATGTTTTGATGGATGCCCACATATTGTCCCAACACCTTCCATTCACACACATGTGGAAAAGCATGTTAGCAAGGATTGTAGAGTTAGCATTACATATGCCAATTACATTGGCTTCAAAGTTTCAAAAGCCTCTTTCCAAATCTACAATTTTATTACTAGCTGTGTCCAACATTTGGAACTTACAAGATAAAAAACAAGTCTAGAGTCTGCACAAGGTTGAAACATATTTCATTATATGTACTTGGATGAAATATGATGCATCTTCAACACTATGCGCAAAACCTAAAATCAATTTTTCATTCCTTCTCCACAAATCTGCACCATTTGTTTGTAGAGCCTCTTTGTTTACTATTTCCATGTCAATGTACAGTGGGTCAAATAGATGTGATTCAACACTGATAGCTACACAGAAAAAAAAAAAATCCTGTGCTCAGTGCTTGACTGTGTAACAACATCATTCTTTCATGAACAATGTGATAGTCTCTGCAAACTCTTCCCTAACCCTAGTTTAGAGGAAGGTATAGATGCCTCCTGCCATAATTTGTGGAATAGTGAGATGCTCCCCCTCACTTATGGATTTTATAGGCTGAACATTGGGATTCTCCATATTAGCTCTGTGAATATATTGTGAATTCCTGTGAAGATTAGAGTGGTGCCCAGATTAAGGCCATTAATATGACTGCTTGAAAAATGTGTCAAGGTCGCCCAATGACCCACTCACCTCAGACCATTGTTTTTTTCTTTTTGGATGAATAAGGGGCCAATCCTAATAGTTTGTATTATTAATAATAATATATAGTAGGCTACATAACGTTTCTAAACCACATTCTAGAGATGACTGTCTAAGAAAAGACAACTCAATACAATTTTGGATGGGCTCTGCAATGAATTGCTTGGTCATGTTGTTACATTGTTCGGTAAACTTTTTAAAATGCGTTTTGTCCATGATACTGTGTCATATAATAAACTGCTTAGTCATTTTTGTAGCTAAAGAAAGGACATTGTTCAGTAAACAGAGTATGGACATCCATCAATCATAAAAGAAAGGAGTTTTTCCAAGTGTTGTAATTGCAACTGCCTGGAAGAGGTGTGTAAAATATAGTAGCATAGATAGCTCAGAAAAATTGTTTACATAATGCCTCAAAGAGATGTCGTCCATGGAATGCAATGATTGCAGCTAAGCACAAATTGGGTATATTGAAAAGGCTTGAGTTAAGATTTTTCCTTTGTCTATGTAAAGCCAACACCTCAACTTTGTCAGCCAATGGAGTTCGAACAGGGCTTGGAAATCCATTGATCTATATGGGATATAGAGTTTAGGCAAGACTCATGAATTTAATAATACCAGCTAAATGAATTATGGTTTTAGTCAAATGAAAATGGTTGCATAGAGAGGTGATGTTACAGAAAATGGATCCATTTTCTGTAACATCACCTCTCTATGTAGCAATTTTATGCAACATCACCTCTCTATGTGGCCATTTTCTGTAACATCACCTCTCTATAACCATTTAAAATTGAAACTTTAAAAAAGCCAAGAGATCAAAAAACACAGTATATTGAAACCAACAGATCAAAAATAGAGTATATTATTGAAGCAACTAGATTGTGAATAAACTTACGTGCACTGGCTTTTGTCTTGACAGTCGCAGTTATCGCAAGTAGCAGGCATATTTGTAGAAGGGGGAAATGGGCTAGGATAGGAATCAATTAAATGACTTCTGAACACCTCAAGATGATTTGAAATGTTTGGGGCTGTGGAGGCTAGACTTGTAGGCACTTAGTGGGCCATTTTAACTGCTCATTGAGAATCAAATGTAGTTAATTTATTTCATGACATGACAGATGCGTAGACCTAAGATCTGAGAATATGGGTAATAAAAATCAGATTTTGAGAAGGTGGGTATGGGGGAAATAGAGAGAAGGGGCCACAAACACGATGTTGCATTTGGCCATCCATTCATAGTTGGAGAGTCGTTGTTGTAGAACTTTACACGAAACCACAAAACTATAAATGTATTTGGAATGTTGTAGGCCATTATTGAAAGTAGGGTTGTGTTGTGATCTTTCTAACTATTGATTCCATTTGAACGTGAGGATGGCCGCATAGAGAGGTGATGTTACAGAAAATGTAAATAGTGAATAATGTAGAGCAGAGAGGTAGTGTTATTGAACGAAGAAGAAGAGCCAACCCAAAGCTGAGAATGAACCTGTGATCAAACCCACCTCTGTGTTCTGCTTCCAAACAATACCCTTCACCGAGCCCTAATTCAGGTGTGTGCTGAAAGTTAAAAAGAACAAATGTTGCCTGCCCCAAGATGCCCTAAAAAGAAGAAAAATACAATGCAACAAAAGAATTATTCATAGTATTTTAGGGTTAAAGGCCAGGCCTTTCCAAATTTTATTTTAAAATTTAACTTTGAACAGATTTATTGTAGTATTAAAACTTTAAAGTTTTAAACAATAACAAGAAATTCCATTCTAAAAACCTTGGTGCAAAACTTTTGATATAGGACAGAGCCTATATGAGCACAAACTGCCATAATACAGGCTATAGGCAGCAGTCACGATTGAAACCATTCCTAAATCTTAATACATTTTTTTGTGCAATAATATGGAGAAAAGTTTGAAACACAACAAAATCCCTGATAAATATTAAACAAATACAATATAATATTCGATGAAAGCATCAACAAAACTGAATAAAACTCACGTTACAGCTTCTGACTAATCCTCCTCCTCCTCCACGCCACTTGCATGTTCAAATGAAAATGAAGAATGGCAGCAATGATATATATCTTGCGGCTATAGAAAAAAAGGCACTCGTTGCTATGTTTGAGTTGCATTCGACAAAGATGTGATAACAATCATCATGGTTAAACCTTATTTGCAAACCCAGATATACAAATGGGAAGACTCCGGACCCAACAGTTTATAAAATGGAGTTCAAAAAAACTTTAAACCAGGTTTAGATTTTGAATTCCACCTTTTTGGTGGGAAGATTGTGCCGCCCATTTTTGGGTCAAATTTGGGTTTCAACGTCCAAAACCAGGTTTTGCATCTTAGCAACCAAACGATGGATTAGCTTCAAAATTGGAATATGCGTTGTCAATTCCCACCGTATTCCTGCAACCAAACGGGGCATGTTGTCTGATTAGGGAGTAGGAGAGACAGAAATAGGGGAAATATGTTGGGGGAGAGATTGTGGTTGAACTATGGAGGACCTGCATGTAATATCTCACTTTTGTCTTGGCCATTTAATATTGGACGTAGGGAGTTTCATTTTGATTTTATTTCCCTTATTTGGTTTTTCATTACACTTCATAGATTACGATGGATAGGTCTGTTCTATATCTTTACGTATAACGGAGCTATTTTAATATCGTTTCAACATATTGTGAAGAGATGTAAGGGTTTTAGTATTTGCAAACTATGTTTAAGTATTTAACTTATTTTGTATTGATGTGCACTGTGTAAACCTACTATTAGTATCTGTAGAAAAAAAGAGACAGAGAACAGAGGACACGCACAGGACAAACAGAAAATTATATTCATAAGACTAAAATATTACACAACTCTTTACAGCTCTATAGAGCTGGACTCTACTGGAAGAGTGATTAGCAAAGCTTGGTCTTTTAATAAATATAGAAGACAAGATATGTTATCCATACTGTCTAGAAAGGGTGAGAACATTCTGGATTGAACTATGGAAAGTTGGATGGTCCTGGAAGTTTCTAATTTTACTGTGCTAATGGTGCCGACAGTGGTGGTTGGAGGATAATTAATTTATTTCCAACATCCCCCCATAAATTAATTATCAAATTGTTTAGAAATCCCTCCCATAAGCTAGAAACTATGGGTCCTAGTTTAGAGTCTTGTTAGGTACCCATTTACAATTCTTCACATTGTTTCCCCAATTACTGTTGGGTTTTCACAAATTACCCCTAACCATTGTGCAAGTTTGAAGTACTTTTTCAATCACCACAAACTTTGCACTCAAGTGGTTTTAGCTCACCACAAACCTCACATAAGAAATTAGAAAGTGGTTTAAAGATGACCATGAACCAAACAATAAATGGTTTTAGGATTACCACAAACCAACCACTTACTGGTTCTAATGACCATAAATCATCATTGCGGGGAAACCATAATCACTCTGGGATTTTCTCAATTTGCACAAGCATGAAACGTGATTATTGAGTCCATATGAAAAGAAATCCATCTACCAAAATACACGGGTGCCCAGCCGCTGTACTCACCAGTTGTATAGGAATTATTTTCGGATACATGGTTCTTCAATAAGTTAAACCAAAACTTATGAGGTGTCGGGTACAACTGATAATGCACCCCTTACAATAACTCAAGTACAATACATTGTTTGACTTTGTGATTGCACCTATTTGAGATTGACCTTTTTTCAAGAGTCCCAAATACTATCAATCACTTCACAAAATGAAAACATCAATTTTATGAGGAGTATCTCAACAACCTACTGAAGTATCAATAACACAGACACATTTTTTAAAAAAATTACCTTCAACCCAAACAATCTACTCAAATAACCTCAAATAATGTGGGTAGAGGCAGATAAAAAAATAGGGGAGAAAACAGGGGAAGACACACCACCAAAAAGTGTTTTTGTTATTACCCCTTTTTGTGAACAACAACTAGATGACAGCTACCAAAGTAGTACAGGCACTCTCTCCTGCAGCTCTTTCACTATAGAAAATAATTTGGTTGTAGCATTAGCACACATATCTCTAAGCAAAGTCCCCATTCACATAAGCATCAATACCATTTGCAAGTACATAGTAATGCATTTCATTACCTTATTTTAGAATTTCTAAGCGTACAAACTGACTACTGTGACATTCAGCTTCACACAATCCTCCTCCATTTGTCTAAAAATCTCCTTTTACAACAGCGAATACCTTACATCTCTTTAGGGATTATTACCCCAAAATGTATGGCTACAATTTCCTTTAATAACATATGGCTAGCAGCTTTAGAACTAAACGTAGCTGCAAAGATTCGTGACAGCGAACACTCCAATGATCTTCTGATCTGATTAACACTTTGTGGCTTCTCTCTGTTTAGATTACAAAACTCCTTTAGATTCATCTACCTCTTCAAACTCTTTAGGATCATCTAATCATTGGCTCTGATACCATGTAGAAAAAAAGAGACAGAGAACAGAGGACACGCACAAGACAAACATAAAATTATATTCATAAGACTGAAATATTACACAACTCTTTATAGCTCTACAGAGCTAGACTCTATTGGAAGAGTGATTAGCAAAGCTTGGTCTTTTAATATATATAGAAGACAAGATATGTTATCCATATTGTCTAGAAAGGGTGAGAACATTCTGCATTGAACTGTGGCAGGTTGGATGGTCTTGGAATTTTCTAATTTTACTCTATTGATGGTGCCAACAGTGGTGGTTGGAGGATAATTAATTTATTTCCAACAGTATCATTGTATAACATCATATTATGTCTATCATGTAGTCTATAGAGACGTTATCCTACATATTTCTCTAAGAATTAGTGGCTTGGCCTACGTATTATTCTTATATAAAGTTCTTGTATACTTTGGTCGGATCTAGTAATAAGATTGGCATGACTTTAGTATTAGAGATGGCGTAGTTTCTCTCATAAGCACATTCTTTATTTTTCCATGTCACTACCGAGTTGAGTGTGGAAGTCCATAATCAAACCGATTCTGGTCATCATGTCTTATTTGCTTCTATAACACGTTCTTCATTGGAGCCATTGTTTGTCGATTTGTGAACCTTCCTCCATCCATTTTGCTTAGTCAGATTTTGACTATGGGTCTTAATTACAATTCTTGTCACAATTGGAAGGGATTTAGAGAATACAGGTTCTTCATTTATTTAATATTGATATTTGCTAAAGAAGAAGCTCTTCGTATTGATATTTCAATTATTTTGTAATCTTTTATGAATATTTCAACCCTTTGAATCTCAACACTTATTTTAGTTTACCTTATTTTACCATCATTTTGTCTCTCATAGAAGTGCGTTTCTACACCAACGACTTTGCAGAAAATGTGTATAACAAATATTGGACTCAAGTTTGTAATCTAATATTGTTTTTTATCATCCATGACAAAATTAATGTCTTTCAAGCTTGAAATTAAATAGATTGGAAATACATGACATTTATCGAATCGTATGGCTGGCCCCAATCTTCCTCACAGCTTGTACAACTTGTTAGAAAAATGACTAAATGATCATATAACAAACCTTTTTTCGTATATAGAATTGGAAACATACTCTACCACCATTATTATTTTCCTTTATAATATATTGTCAATTCTACACCTGATAACCTCGTAGTTGTGTGGTGTACCAGTTCACTGAGGCAAATAGAAAATATAAGAATAAATGATTCCATCAAGTTGTAACTTGTCAAAATGGTTTGTAAGTGGTTTTGGAATGGTGTCCTTTTCTCTTTCAGTGATACACCTTGGATTCATAAAGGGACCTTTGACCTGTGCCTTTCCTTGGATCATTTTTGTGCCAGGTTGTCTTATTTGCATCTAGACTTGTCCTCTGAATGGATTGGGTCTCGTTATGCATGTACCAATTATTTTCTGCTAGCTTTTGTTATAGACCAATGATGAGGCCAGCTATCCTGAATGCAAGGTTGTTTAATTTTATTTTGTATGCTTACATTTATTTATTTTTTCTAGATTTAGGTAAAAGTAGTTGTATTCCCTTACAATTATAGATACAAGCATATTAAATGACATGATTTCATTAATATATTCTTTTTTAATGAAAAAGATTAGTTTTACAACTTGAACCTAATGTCATTACTTAGATAATACATGGTGTCGTTAGAAAATATAGTCTTGACAATGGAAGAAAATGTTTACTTTTATATGTTAGTATGAAGTAACGAAGTGGTGTTAAAAACTACTATTTGGATCCCTTGTAGCAAGGGGTATTAAATATCAATCAAGGCATCCCTTAAGAGTTAAAAGGTAAGACATTCAATCTTTGAAAGTTTTTCATTACATAAATTAAGACTGTATTTACATGTGGCATAGACTAGGATTATTTCATATGGAACAATTTTTATCATTTGACATTCAAGGGAAGTAACTTATTACACCGCTTTCGACTCTGCTCGCCATTCTTATGATTACACCGTTGTCGACACCAACATCGAGGGTTTTCAGGGTTACCAAGCAACTTTTCAAGTGATGGAGGGAAAAACGGAGGGGACTTGCCTGGTAAAATGGAGTTTTGAATTGAATCCGAATCCCGGCAAAGTTGAAGAGGAAATTGTGAATTATTGGAGCTCGCTCTTATCTGCTGCTCTCGAAACACTTCAAGATGCTGTTTCACCATCCTAAGCGTGTAGCAGATCGTTTTTTTTAAATTGAATATGTACGCCGGTTTCTATTAATGTGCTGCTTCTCTGCAATTTAGGAGCGGTTTTTTAAATTGCATTCCCTCTCCCATTGTTCTCGCCATGCTCCTATAATTTGGCCATGTTGTACCTTTAAATCCTTACCTTCGGCCTCTCTTAAATTGTGCCCTTTAAGATGTGCACAAGGGTTGTTCATTTCTACTTAGTGTTATTTGCCATCGTTTCAAAGGTGTTGGTGTGCCACTTGGTGATCAAAATAAATATTCTCACTTTACACTTGGCATCTGATCCTTGTAGAAGAATGTTCTGATTATTATTAAGATAAGTGAGTTTTTTAAAACCCTATCAACAATGTTATCCAAGAGGTAATCAAAATTAGGACTAAACTACATTAGAAACTAGCTTATGCATTTCTGTATCTTTCTTCCTTCTTTGAACAACTGTCCAATTAGAGTTGTCTTCCAGGCTTGTAGATAAGGAGAAGGGAAAAAGAAACCCCTCTAGAAGCCCCAAAAAAGGGCACAACACTCATTGAAGAAGGCGGGATTGAAGAATGACTATGAGGTAAAGAAAATCACTAGAAACAATTGCTTCACCAATGGAAATAGAATCAGATAAACAATCAATAATACGTTAAACATCTAAATAAACATCAGCCTTACGAACAACCTTAACATAAGGGGCACAGTTAGATTTAGAGGGGACATAAGCAAGATAAGATGACTCAAAATCCTCTCAATCACCAGATTCATCAGGCAAAAGACTAAGCTATTGAGGAAGAGAATTAGTTCCCCAGGAGGAAGAGGACTTGCACAAGCAACAAGAGGCGTTACCGTGAATAATGTATTTCAATTTGAATGGTCGGGAGAACTGGAGTGCATATAAGCCATCTACAATACAACTAATGCATAGAAGAATGCGTAGATACAAGTGGATGTGCAAGATTCTTAGGCACCATTCTTGTAAGTTGGAAGCCAATCAAAGAAGGAAAAGGTACTGAAATGACAAGTCTTCTTCACATGTTATCAGTACTCAAAGGAACATAAATTATAAAGATTCTGAGATTATTTCTCAAAAATAATTCAATAGAAAACTATACCACACGTTATACTTCATATTACAGAGAAAGCCCAAGAATCACAACAGTTATTGTTTTGCTTAATAATTCTCTATCAAACCATTTTGTCACGAAACAAAGATATGATAATGATTTTTAAGTGTCATTATCTGTTGAGAGTGGAAGCCACAGAACAAGCCCACAGTTTGAGGCACTCTTTCATAACTTCTCCATTTTCCCCATTTGGCGATGGCAAGCTCTCATGGGTAGTAATAATTAAAATACCCTAGCCCAGGGACAACATTTACTAATTTAGGGCTTAATTGTTCCTTGCTAAACTGGAAACCCAGATGTACAAATCCTCTCATTTCCTGAATTTCCACATCTCTTTCGCTCATAACGCCACCTCTGTGTTGAATTTCTTTGTTTCTGCTCATCTGGATTATGAGTATGTAATATTCAGCTGTGGCTGCCTATTCAACACTGCTAGTCCTTGTCGATGCGGAAAGTATAGATCTGTGAATGGTTTTATGCATGTACGAATAACTAATATCGCACCTGCTAAAGTAAGTTTGGAAGACATGACCATACCTTTCCGCTATACACGCGGAGTTTGACCAATTGTGACATTTCACGCAAAATGACGTTGCAAGCTTGAAGATTTGTTCACATTGGAATGCATTGAATGTATTGAAGATTTGTTCACATTGGAATGTATAGTAGGATAGTTTCTATGGTAGAGTGTGTTATATTGTATATATGTATATGACATTAACAATAATTTTAGTTCAAATAAAGTAGGTGAGCAAGTGTTCAAGATTAGTTTGAAAAATAATTTATAATTTTTTGAAACGATAATATATTTAATATAATAAAAATTGTTAGAGAAAATAAAATGTATGTTATAAATAATATATAAAACATATATTAAGATGTATAACATTTAATCATTGAATTTTTAAAAGATTTATAAGCCTTGAGTTTTTTTTCATATAATATTCAAATTTAAAATTAGGTGTCAAAGAAAGAAGAGGAAAAATATCAAAAGCAAGGGGCCCAACATGTTGATTTTGTATAGCTAGTTTGAGAAGGGTGATGTTATGAAAAAGAATAACCTTTCTTTTCTGCCTAATCCTAAAATAGACACAAGGTTGGAAAATGACTTAACCCTGATAAAAGATATTAATGATTCCCTTAACAAGTTGTACGAAATGCATATCCATAATGCATGAGTATAGATGAAGTCATTGAGAAAAGGTTGGTTTATCAGTTTAGTAACAATGCCACTATCTTCCTCACTAGAATCTGTAATAGTGTTTATCTACGGATGGGTCTTCTTATTATGTATTTTTTTATTTAACTTTTGAAGTTGTAGGTGTAGGGAATTAATAAATTATTTTACCATTTTTTAGTCTTGGGGTTATTGGAGACTTTATTAATCCAATGTATCTTGGAATAGTTGTGATCTTTAAAAACTCATCTCCAAAAGTAGCAACCTACTCACCCTAGAATGTAAATATCACTACTAGCATTCTTATACTTAACAAAAGTGAAGTATTTTATAATATTACATCTATTACTATAAGTAAATAAATTGAGTTTACAAAAATTGAGATATACATTACTAGGGTAACCTAATATTAACTTTTAGGTTGAGATAAGATATTCATAGATTTCATGGTTTGAAAGAATAGACATGCTAAAGTTTAACATTTTTTTGTTCTTTGGGCTTTTAAGAGATATTTTGGTTCAATGCAACTCAAAGGATTGAGATGGTTGGGAAACAAAAAGATGTCTCTATTACTAGTAACCTACCCACCTAATTATGTTAGAACTATTATTTTTTTGACACAAGGTGTGTAATAAAAATGTCATTCCTAAAACTCTTTCATTAAACAACAAAGAAGCATTTTATAACATTACAATCATCATCACTTTAGACAAAAAAAACTCAAGTTGAATAAACCAAGATAAGAATTTGTAGGTGAGTCCAACATACACCTGTAGATTTAGGTGCACTATTTGTACATGCTAAAAAGTGAGATAGTAGTCATGTCAATATTTGGCACTTTTTTTTATCTTACAACTCTTAAAATATTTTCTCATAAGAATTATATAATTGGACACAAAAAAATTATTTCCAAATGTACAAAAAATTTAGTTCTAAATGTAAAATAACATATCCAACTATATATCAATAAATCAAATAGAGATATCAACATTTACAATCATTATTTATTATTTGTTATCAAGTTTCATATGTTTATCTCAACACATAATTAATTTAAATTTATTCATTATTAAATAATCAATCACCTAAATAAAATAATAATTTAATTGGATGGTATGGTTATTTTTTCTGCACTAACTATATATAATCACCCTCGTACAATTGGATGCTTACGATATGTAAAACCCTTCCTACAATACGATCAATCAAACTGAATCAAAATATTACATATGACAATATATTATTACAGGAAACGGAAACACTACATTTGTAAAACTCCGTCTTAATTTAGATTGAAAGGTCACTACAGGTATTAGATCCAAAGTCCGGTTGAGATAACAATGTAGACTGATGGAAAAAATAAAACAGGATTGTGACTCCATTGCGTAAGCTCTTTAGTTTTATAATATTTCATTGCGTAGTGGGGTTTCATACTTGCCAGTAAAAAGTAAGGATTTATTTAGGGTTAGAAGCATTTCCAGTAACAATATACCCACTGAGAAAAGAGAGCAAACCTTTTATTGGATTTAGATGGATTCTATGAAGATTCAGACTGATCACATGTTTGATTTGTTAAGTTGAAAAATGATTAAATCAAATAAGATATATTCACCGTTCTGATTTCCTTCTTGTGATTATCATTCATTTACTTTTAATGGGCATCATCTTGAAGATAATTATTGTTCTGCTTACCAATGGAAATCTAAAAACTTATCATTGTGCTTACCAACTGTAAAATTGTACTACTTATCAACTGTAAACTTGTGAACCAGCCAAAAAAAAATTACAAGAATAATGAAACAATTCCTAAGATCTGAAATCTTCACTGTAGCAAAAAGACACCATTAGAGAATCAATCCTTAATCCAATGCAAGGCAACCCAGTAACGCCTTAGATGCGATATTATGCTGAGGATTCCTACGAGAAAGTGTTTTATAAAGAGATCATATCTATGGAGGCCCATATTCATAAGGGATACAAAAACTATTTCTATAGAAGAATTTACAACTACTTTCAGAAGTTATCATTCATCCAAGAAACTCATAAGTTAAGGCAAAGGCACAAGATCTCCTCATCACAGTACTCAAAATTGAGGATATATTGTCTATCCAAATGTACAAAAAAAAAAATCTCAAAATCTGTTGACAGTAGAAGCTACAGACCGAGCCCAAAGTTTGAGGCGCTCTTTCATATCTTCTCCTTTCTCCCCGTTTGGTGATGGCAATCTTTCATGTGTAGTAATAAATAAATACTTAAGCCCAGGAACAACATTTACTAATCTTGGGCTCAGCTGATCTTTGTTAAACTGGAAACCCAGATGTACAAATCCTCTTATTTCTTGAAGTTCCACATCTGTTGTACTCATTTTGTGACCTCTGGATTGAAATTCCTTGCTGCTGCTCATCTAGTTTGGAGTTAAAAAAAAATTCCTGTTCACATGGATTTTGAGAATGAATTTCCATTAGGGCTTAATCTATGTATAAATAGATGTGTGGTTTTCTGAGTAATGGAGATGGTCTGTGGAATGGTTGGTTTGTGAAAGAGATACGTGTCATCATAATCAGCACAAAAAAATAGGACACGTCATGAATGACTTGAGAATTAAAATGTGAAAGCTTATGTCTGACCTCTTCGCCGTACAGATTTGAGTTTGATATGGACGTACAATTTGTATTTAATAAGTTTGTCAATAAGCAGGTATAAATGATTAAACATTTTATTGACTAGAAGCCGAAAGGTTTTGCCAGTTGTTTCCAATGATAATACACGAATTAGTCTGAATGTATTTAAGGTTAGGTGGGAGGACGGGGGATTAGATGACAAATGACTTCCGAGTCGGCAACATGTGAGATTTGAAAACATTTAAATTGTTTTGTCATAATAGTGAAAGCTATATGTTAATTATTCTAGATTTAATTATGTGCAATGCTAATTATATGTTTTTTATATTAATAGTAGTAAAAAATGAGAGTGGTGTTCTTTAATACAATGTCTAAGGGCTGCTAGAGCAAAATCAAAATCAGTTGTTAGCTACGGGAATAAACTTCATAACTAACACTTCTAGATTAACTAAGCACACCACATAACAGTTAAGGATTTTAATCCACGACATAATAGTCACAATCTACAAAAAGTAGTTATAAAAAGTTATAGTCACAATCTAAACAGATAGAGATTAACCATAACCATAAACCTTAAAAAAGGAACACCAAAAAAGACCACTAAGAAGGAAACCATGGAGTGGAAAAACAACAAAAATAGTAGCAACCAAAAGTAGTTCTAAATAAGCATAGTATTTTCTAAAATCCAAAGCCTATTTTTTCTCATAATCTATTTATCTCTTCTAAACTTTAATGGAACATTCATTGAATACACATCAAATTTGTGTTAACAAAAAAGTAAAACACATAAATCTACTATTAATTCTACATTCTATTTAAAATTCTACATGTAAATCACCTTCTATTTAAATTCTATTCAAAGCAAAAATAAATAAAAATTAAAAACATTCCTTATGCTTCACATGTTTTAGAAAGTGAGTTTAAATAGAAGGTGAGTTTAAATAGAATTTAAATACAGATACTTAAAGTTTTTAATCTCTCATGAAGATTGCAACTTTTATTTTTTCAAAACTTATTTTAAATTTTTTATGTTTCTTGAAATGAATAGAAACCATTAGCCTCATAAATGGATAGGTTTTTTTTTTAATTTTAATTATAATTATTCTTTCTTTTCTATTGTTTTCCTTTCTATTATACAATTTCCTGGTTTTTGGGTTTTGTTACTGTAAATTTGATTAGAAAATGGACGCACCTTGAAAGAGATGAAAGGACTTTAATACACAAATAAATTAGGTTTCGAATTTGGATAATTTCGTTTTTGCGAAATTGAGTTGTGTATCAAATCAATCGTATAGTGGACTATAAAAGGACCTTTCCTTTCCTTTTGCGTCAAATTCTTGTAGTTGAATTTCCTTTTGCATTGTTGCATGTTTCTGCCTTGTCTTCTGGAAAAGTAGGTTTTTATTTCTTTTGTTTTCTGTTAGGACAAATATTGTTTGTCTATGAAATTGATATTTGATTAAAAATTGATGCTTTGAATTTCAGAAAATTTATTTATTTGTAAAAAAATATGAAAATTTTACTTATTTTTAATTAGAATAATATAAATTTTAGAAATTATCTTCTTGTTTGCAGAAATTTCATGGATTTTTGCCAGTGTTGACTAATTTTATTACTGAATATTTTTTTAATTTAAAATGCCAGGTAATTGCTGCTTGATTGCTTGATTGTTTCAAGACTTAACTAAAAGTGATCAAATTAATCATGTGAATTTCTGGATTTTGCCAGTGTTGACTAATTTTATTACTGATTTTCTTTTTAATTTAAAATGTCATGTAATTGCTGCTTGATTATTTCAAGACTTAACTAAAAGTGATAAAATTAATCATGTGAATTTCTGTCTTTTGGTTTTCTGCTTGTTTGCAGAGATTTAATGGTAGACTTCTGTATTTTTTTTAATGTAAATTTGATTTCTTTATGCAATGAATGTTCTTTTGAAGGTTAGAAGAGATAAATGGATTATGAGAAAAAATAGGTTTTGAATTTTGCAAAACTTTTAATTGGATTATTCTGTTTGTTAGGTTTTTATTATTGTAAGTTAGATTTATATATGTTTTGGTCAGATTATAAATGGAATTTGTTTTTCTTTTATAATTTTGCTTGCTATTGGAATTTAAGTGAAATTTTTGTATTTAAGATTTTTAGTTTTTACTAATAATAAAATTGATTTTTATATGTAATGAACGTGCTCTGAGAGAGATAAATGGTATGGGAGAGCTATTCTTCTTTAACTTAAAATTTACTTGTTTGTGGTAATTTGGGAATGCTTTCTGTAGTTCATGTTCTTATTGAAAATTTGATATTTTCACAAATTTATTATTTGGACCTCAGAAAATACTGCTTATTTTAGAATAGAAATCTGGTGAAATTTTATTGAGATTTTCATCATTGCGATTTGGGGTGTGAACGTATAAAATGTTTTCTTAGAAAAACTAAGCGAAAAATAGGAAAAATAAAAATAAAAAAATACCTTTTTAAGGTCAGGAAATTCTGCTTGTTTAGAGAAGTTTGGTGAATATTTTTCTTTTCTCAAGCTTCTGACAATTCAAATAGTCTATATTTAAGCTTTCTGCTCTCACGATTGATGTTTGATTAGTAGAAATAAACTGAAAATGGGTAGAAGTTGGGGGAAATTGTGATTTTCTTTATTACAGGTTTGATTTGTATGCAATGGATGTTTGATTAGAAGATATTATTGTAAAGTGGTGCGAAAAAATTGTGTTTTGAATCTCATAAATTGTTCCAAATTTATAGAAAATTGGTAAATATATTTAAAAAATTCTTATTTTTAAAGTTTAAACTTTCAATGTTTTAGGTTTTCATTATTGCAAATTTTATTTCTATAAATATTTCATATTAGACTAAAGGGGTGGGTGGTGAGAAAAAAATCGATGTGTAAATTTCAGAAAATTGGTTTTAGAAGTAATTGTGAAAAAGTTTCAGTTTTGTATGAAATGTTTCTAGATTCAACTGTGGGTAAATTTTTGCAGTTTTGGATCATTCTGTCATCTATCATCAAAATGAAAGTGAGCAACCGTAAGAAGAAATTTTGTTTTCAGACATTACAAATTTATTTTAGTTTACCTGTAAGATTTGAAGAGAAGTAATAAACTGAAAATGAAATTGACTTATGTCAAGGTAGATCCCTATGATGATTGATGCACCTTAATTATGATAGTCCATTTGAAATATTTTTAGGTATGATGCCTGTCTGTTTTGTGGAAACTTTGAAGCTTTTGATTGTATTGATTACCCTTCACTTTTTAGTGCTGCATGTTCTAGGAATCAACACAAAAAAAACATTCCTGTCTTAGACCATTTAATCTTTGCATCCATCAAACAGATTGTAGTGGTACCACAAATTTCTTTTACTTTTCATCAGCAATACTAAAATATGTTCTTACTATCTTTCATCAAAACTTACTAGTACACACATCTTTATCATGCTACCATAGTATATCCAACAATAAATGAAATATCCTACATGATATTCTTACCTTAAGTTTCACCAAACATTGTTCACTAACCAACACCTTATGTTTTCGTACTTCTACTATCGATTATAAATTTGAAACACATATATTGTTTTCAGCAAATTCTTCCTTTGCAATGGCTCATCTTTCTCTACAGCATTTGGTTTTGGCAACACTTTTAAGTCGATCAGGAACTCACCTCTTTCTAGTTCATCTCCCAGATTTTGTGATCGTTTGTACTATTCATTAGCATATGTGGTTCTCCTATTGGTGCTTCCTGAACGTTGGGAACATTCAAATGCTACATGAAATTCCGCTCCACATTTAAATCATGTTCCTTTCAATCATCTTCAATTGCCTCTACCAAACATTTTTGTGTAGGTTCTACCATTGTGATATGAATAATTGGTTTCCTCCTTTGTCATTGTGGTAGGTGCTGTTGCTTCCTCTTGCTCGAGCCTCTTCTAAATATGGTCTCTTGTCACTACATTGATATCTTTCTCTTATAAATCTTTCTCCTCCCTTCTTTTAGTTTTGTTTGCTTTCATGTCTTTGAATGTTTGGCTAAACCTCTGCTTTCAGTGCACATTGGTATTCTTCTACCTTTCTGTAATTTCACCATTCGTAGCTGTAGTTGGATGGAACCTCTCAATCTGTCGATATATCTTACAGCTTTTTCCTTATTTGAAACTGGACAAGCCGCCAGATATGGAACTAACCTGGATTTACCCAGCTCAGTTGTTGTTTTACCTGAGAGATAGAGATAGAGGGCAGATTCATAGCCACATAGAGAAGCAGGAGAGAAGTTCAAAGGTTCTTTTCTCTGATTAAATTTCAAATAGAGATAGAAATAGAGATAGAGATAGAAATAGAGACAGAGACAAACTGTCCTTCCTAAATTAAATTTTAAATGGGAAAGATAGTCCTCATGGGATAAATTGTCATTAAACTACCCTAAAAATAACAGGGATGCTTCACTATGTCTAGTCCTAATGATCATTTTATAAAATGCTTTAATGTATTTCTTAATTCTTTCTATCTAAAATTTTGCAATCTTTTCAACAATTCTAACTCATACTATGGAGGTATGAATGGATTAATTTAGGCTTATCACCACCGTATGTCACTAATACATATCTTCTTTCCTCCTATTTCTTTTTCTTTCCACCCTAAAAACATCCCCTTTTAATTTAGTCTCAGCAAGTCTAATTCATCTTCATATACAAAATATTATTCTTCTAGATAATTTATCTAATCCAATCAATCAATTCTTTAGGAATTGATTTAAATTACAAGAATAGTTGCTTATCAACCATAAGTCTCTTACCAAAGTCTCTTACTAATTCTGAAGATGGCTCTCAACATTTTTGTTTTGTTTTCTTCTTGTGTGATCTTCTATAGTTTATTTTATTCGCCACTACTACATTTTTCTCTTCTTTTACTTTCTTCATCATCACTTCCATTATTTCTGTGGTAATTACTAATGACCACTTTTTCTATTTTCTTCTACAACGCTTGACAAGACCTTATTTTCTAACATCCTTTTGTTCTTGGATTTGATAAAAATTGCCTCAAGATTGTTGATCTATTCACAATCTCTCTTGTAAATTGCTTTATTGCATGTATTGCCCCAAATTTGACAATCTGTGTGTAAGTAGAAATCTTTATTTGACAATCTGTTTGTAAGTAGAAATCCTTGACCTTAATAGGGTGTGAAACTATATTTTGAAACCATCTGATGCAGTCATGGATTATCCAACTATGTAGCCAAATACATAAATACACAACAAAACTCAACTGTGATAACAAACAAAAGAAATAAATCTTATTGATTCATGGACATGGAATGCATTGCAATTTGCTAACGGGCATACATAGCGAGTCCTCAACCTTGAAAGATATTTTGGCACAAATATTTGTGAATTATAGAATTCTCAAATGATAATACAATGTAATTTTTTTTATGTAACTTTTTTTTTTGTTCTGCCATCAATCTATGACTCTGAGCCTTGAATTACAAATCTTAATTTAATCTATATCATCTATATCGTGACTTTGGACTCTTTATTAACTCCGAATGAGTAAGAGTGTTTCTTACATAGTTGGCTTAGGAGTGATCTGTGCCAAGTACAAATTGGTGCAGAACTTTATGCTAAATTAAACGATTATCTTAGTAGCTGGAAACCTTACAGTATGAATACAGTAAACAATATGCTTTAAATGGTGATGCAGTTTAAACCACAAACCTCCTTGGGACTGATTGTTAGCGATAATTCCAATCTGCTCTTTGTGAATAGCGGATGATGCATAAGCTAAGGCTGGGGTTTTATGGAAGTGGACTTCTTGAAAAGTAAGGTTGGAACAGAGTTGAAGCTGTCTTGAAGCTGGTTGAGAATTTTTTGAGAATTTTAAAGTTGATAGTCTTATGAATTTTGTAGTCTAGTTTAGCTTAAAAGTCTAAGTTCACAAATTTAAGAAAACTGGTGGTTTTATGACTATCTTTGTTAAAATATATGATAAAAATAAGTTAAACAATCATTTTCCTTCCTAAATTATATTTAACTAAAATCAAAACTTAGATATTTGACAAATGACAGATAACATTTCTAAACTAGTAGGACAATTTTAAGTCACACCCCATTTTGACCTGCTTCTTAAAAAGTAGGAGCTTTTATTTTTTTTTTAAATTTCAAAATTCTGTAGTAAATTTATTTTTCCTTCAAAGAACCTCCTCTTCCTCAAAAATAAAAGTTTAACCTTCATGAAATTCTACTATAAATCCTATACTTTGCAATTATAAATGATAAAGATTCAGCTCTATTTTTCTATTGTTTTTATCTACAAATTTTTTCTCTATTTTTCAAGCCAAATCCATACTCTGTCTTGTAGGGAAATTTTGATTTCCTGTTCTTTTAGACTAGTTGGTTGAGATCTTTTCACTGTTCACCTACCAGAATGAAGAATACAAAAATGATCTTCTAAATGAAGTTATGAAAACATTCCATATTTTCAAAGTTAATGTATGATTCCTACTACACTTGACAGCATTTTGTATGGAATTTATGAACCCAACTTCAGTTTAAGATTTTGTGTTTATGTTTGTGCTTGCAATTGAATACAAAGTCAATGATGGCTAATTTCACTAGCTTGAAATGATGCAGAAACGGCGTGCATTAGAAGAATGGATAGAGAAATTATTTTCTGATATGATATATCACGAAGTTTTGGCAGTTTATCCTTCATTGAGTTTGAGGCTGCTGCAAGGTTAGGCATGTTTTTTTTTTTGGTGGGGGGGGGGGGGGGGGGGGGGGNGGGGCTTCTGAACATATACTCTAAAGCCTTTCAATAAGAAGTTTAGACTTTGAATGAGGGAGAAAAGCCTTTCAATAATATCATTTGTCAAAGACTCAAAAGAAAACCTTTATTCCAACTTGACTTCTAATTCTAAACTGAACCATAGTAGCTAAAAGTGCATGATGTTGGAATTATTCAATTAAGAAAATTGAAAATCCATTATAAGCTGAAAGTTCAAAATATATATTTCAGAACACACTATAGTAGAATGTCACATTCTTTTCGGTCTTCCCATTATTCTCCGACAGTAGAATGTGATTTTCCTTTTTGGTTACACTTCCATTTGCTTCACTGTTATTCTCCAGCAGGCTATATTTGTGAGCTCTGAGGAATAATTTTTTTAACTCGTCCACTTACCCTTTATCTCATGTGATTGAAAAGCATTTATTAAAGCTTCTAGCTCAATTAATTTGCAAAATGTTGAAAGTTATTTATTAAACAGCACCTAAAGCAAAGAGAAATCGTCCTTTTCTGAAATTATAAACTCAAAAACTTGACTTCAGCTAGAGAAAGGTAAGCTGCTACAAGGATCAGGAGGTTAAGCAGTTGTATAGCTGCATGTGTGTTAAGGATGCTTCAGGCTCTCAGAGTTTACAATTGTAGGTTCGGTGTTTTCTCAATGAGTTGTACTAGTTAGTTTCGCTCTATTTGCATGTATCTGATTTATGGAAACAATATTTAAAAAGCTCTGTAGATAGAGGCTTTATGTGATTAATTTGTCTGTATTTACTTTAGAACCCCAGGTAGTTAGCCTGTCATGCATGGAAAGTATTTTGAGAATGCTGACAAAAAGAGAGGGAAAATCGTTTTTTCAAGATACCTTGATGGGGATTTAGACGAACGAAAAAAGAATGATAGAGGTATTATTTACAATTCCTTTGCAGAATCTTGTTCAGGCTAGAACATCAGGAGGAGAAGTTCAACTGCAAATAACAGAGCAGGAGTTAGTTCTATTCCAAAACCTATTGGGCCAATGTTGCACTAACATCAACACTCTTGCAACTTTTGTAGGAGCAGAATCAGGACAGCAACACGCAATAGAGAAGCAGATTGTTGAGCTTAAACTTGGGCAGATATCTGTGAAGGATGTTTTCGTTGATTCTTGTTCCATTAATAATCTTCAACTTTAGACATGGGCTCGAAAATTTCCATGTTAGAAATGGAAGGTAAACACTTTGAATTCTTGTTGGATTACTATAAATAAAGAAGAAAGATAGTAGTGAAGAATTGTTGCTCCAGTTTGACACCATGTCATTACATTAAAAAAAATATACAATAAAATCTCAACATCACTTTTGAAAAGCAGGGAAGAACTGGTTAATTGAGATTTAAAGCACAGAACAACTAGGTACATTTGCCAAACGAGCTTAAAAAAAAAGTCAAACTGTAGTTGGGATCAGCGCTTGCGATTGTTGTGTAAGCTGAAGTATAAACTCGTAATAATTAAAAAAATGCAGCAAAAATTAGTTGTAAATTAGTTGTAAAGAAGTTACGAAGAAAATGAGACACAAACTCCGATTTCCGATTTACATGCTAAAAATTTGACAATATGCCAAGAAAACATCTACGGGCCAATGTATTTGTATTCTTATTACTTGGAGAAAACAATTGCAAACTTTATAGCTGTTGCTATCACTAATACAATTTTGAAAAAGTAATTTGTAATGATTACTTTGCCCAAGGCAACCAACATATGTAGGATATCTCTAATATTACAACTACCACAAAATATAAAAATAACCTTCTTGAATACTTTAAAGAAATTTAGAACTTTTTTCTCAAGGAAAAACTATTATTCTAAAGGTAAGATTAAATAAAAATGTTATATTGTTTATTTAGTTGTTACTATCCAACAATAAATCAATCTTTAGCCATCATTGCTTCTAGTGAGGAGGTTTTTGTATTAGACTTCCTTTGCACCTTTCCAGACAACAAACCTCCTAGAACAGAATCAAGTAGTGTGATTGTCATCTTCATCTTTGATTTTTACACCCATGTTAGCTAATTGACAAATAAGAATATTGAAAACATTTAAATGATCAACAATTATTATACCTTCTTTCATTTGGTTTAGTGTTAGGGTTAGAGTTCAATTTTGATGATCTTGGTTTTGTTTGGTTTAGGATTAGGGTTCAATTAGGTTTATAATTAGCATTCAATTTAGTTTAATATTAGCGTTCAAGTTAATCTTGTTTATGATTTGGGTCTGATTTTGTTTAGGGTTAGGGTTGAATTTTGTATAGGGTCGAGGTTTAAGTTGGCTTAGGGTTCAATTAGGTTTATAGTTACTATTCAATTTGGTTTAGTATTAGAGTTGAATATGATTTAAGATTAGGGTTTAGTTTGGTTTATGTTCAATTAGGTTTAACGTTAAGGTTCAATATTTTTAGGGTTAGGGTTTGATTTGATTTAGGTTTTGGGGTTAATTTGGCATAAAGTTAAGTCTTAATTTGGTTTAGGGTCTAGAATTTGGCTTAATGTTAGGGTTGGTCTTCAGTTTGGTTTAGTATATAATTAGGATTAGGCCTAGCGCTCAATTTGGTATATGGTTAGGATTCAATTTGGTTTACGACTCACCAAGGTTTTTAGTTAGAATTTAATTTGTATTAAGATTAGGTTTATGGTTCATTTTAGGTCAAGGTCAGGATTATAATTCATTTTGATTTAGGGTTAATATTCAATTTAGTTATAGTTACGATTCAATTTGGTTTAGGGTTAGGTTTATTTTGGTATAGTATTAACGTTAGAGTTTAATTTGGTTTATAATTAGGATTCAATATAGTTTTGTTGAATAGTCAGAATACTAATAACGGGGGGATCAGTATTCCCTTAAACCTTTGAATTCAATTTGCTTAGCACTTTACAAATTCTTCTTAATATGCATGTAACAAAAAAATATGTAATCAAATGAACAATCAAAGTAAACACATCACACAAAGGAACATACACAAGTGAACACCAGATTTGTATTGTAGAAAACCCAAAATGGGAAAAACAGCAGAGAGGGCTAAATCTCGATATAGTATATAATTAGTTGTCTTAAGTTACAAAATGCTCACTACCAGAGGGCTCATTGCCCAAAGGATGAAGGCTCACTACAAAAGGACTTACTAGCCAGAAGAGAATAAGTAGACAAAAATAAATTATTGCAATTGCATCTATCATATGCATGAATTCAGTTCCTTTGAGGCTCAGAAAATACACTTCATTAATTCTTTTGTAATTCATATTTGACTCAATCACATATCACCACATATTCCTTCACTATGTCTGTATTCACATCTTCATCATTCAAAAGGAGTATACTAAACATATATATCGATCCAAACATACATTAAGTTGGCCAAGCATGTTGTAGTTGACAAGTTGGATTCCAACACACTTTACGAGTTTCTACCAAAAATACTTCATATGTTTCACTTACATAGGTCAAACAAGATATAAAAAAAGTTAATGCCATTTTGATTTTACACATTACACCCAATGCTTAGTCTTGTTTCAAATCTATATGACCAAAATTATCCAATTGATAAAATATGAATATACTAATAACCTATTTTGTTCTGGAGGAGAGGAGCAACTAAAAAGTCAAACTTCCAAACCATGTACCTCTATGTTTGAAGATCCAAAATATGTGCAACCTTGAATATAGAATCAATAGTACAAGTTAAAACATAGTGTTCAAATTATACACTCATATATTTATTTACAGAGCAACAAAAATAAAAATAAGATCAATAGAATCACTGAAATTTTAGAGCAATAACAAGATAAGATAATAGAAGTATGTTGACATTAATGACTATTGGTATAGCATATGCACAACATTCTCCTTCAAAACAATCATCAATGACAAACTTCCAACAAATTCCCTCTGTGTCATTGATGACAACATGCCAAAAAATTACTTTCTTCAAAATATCAAAATTGTCAAAACTATTTTACTAGTTTTTCCTTCGCCATTATACTTCTCCTTTGTTACTATTCTCCCCCTAAGCCATTACTATACTATCCTCTACTACTCTTCACCATTTTTCATTTCTTTATAATACTCTCCACTACTCTCCCCTTTTTCTAGCAAGGACAAAGGATGTCAAAAATGTTAGAATAGGTAACAACCTATTCTCCCAAGAACACTTGCATGCAAACCTGTCACA
This sequence comes from Thuja plicata, assembly GCA_018584345.1. Classification (NCBI taxonomy): domain Eukaryota; kingdom Viridiplantae; phylum Streptophyta; class Pinopsida; order Cupressales; family Cupressaceae; genus Thuja; species Thuja plicata. The sequence continues at coordinate 3,836,086 of MU224875.1, read as the reverse complement.
TGGAAGAAGCAAAGTACAAAAGACAAGAGAAACTATGGAGGCCAAAAAGTCAGAGGAGACATCATATGCACAAGAAAAAATATATTAACAATATGTTTTTATATTACAATGAGATGTGAAAAACTCCTTATGAAATGCAAAGAGGTGAATCCTTATAAAATGATACCGAAACCCTAAAGGTGAAAACCCTAAAGAATAATGAGATGCCTAAGTTTAACTTAAGCGTAGAGTATAATAGACTAATAATTTAATTAATTAATTATTAGCTATAATATGACTACTCTAACACCCCCACTTAAGTGTAACTTAGGGAGAAGCCAAACATCTAAGGACTAAAGGATGCATGTAAACAAAATGCATGAAAGGAACTATGGGTCCTGGCAACTAGGCCTGATTAGGTACCCAAGTACAAGAAATAAACTGGATGAAGGAAACAAAGCCTCCAATCTAGAGAAAGTCCCAAAGAAAGGAACAAGAAAGAGCAAGAAGCATCTCCGAAGCATGAAGCTGCAAACACTGTCAAAAGTAACTGCTGGAACCCCCACTGAAAAAGTGCATGACCAGGTAGAGAAGACAAAGTCTAAAGAGCTGATCAATCAAACCCGGGAAGCAATAGAACCAACAAGAGAACCCCCCCATAATGCTGAACAAGGAGAGGTGATAGGAACACTGAAATGCAATGCCAGAAACATCTGCAAAAAGAAAAATCAAGAACACCGACAGTGTAATAGAAGTACAAGTACAAGATAAAGGGCAGTGTCACCGACACACAACATGGGCTAATGTCATGGAAGGTACGCTCACTTGACAAAGGTGGATGAGCACAAAATGGAAAAACATCATAGCCCCTCATGGCACTTTATAACTGAGTGCGAGTACAAAAAACACACAAGGTGCTCAAAATTCTAAATATGCAAAAGCAAGCACTTTATCTCAGTGCATTTATAGAAAAGAGAATGCTACAAAAGAGAAGGATACAATGCTTAGAATTCAGAAAGAAGAGTGAGCCAGAAGATCAGAAGAAGAGATCCCAAGACCTGTAGAACCCAAGTAATCCGCCAGAGTGTGAAAGAGAAAAACTTGGAGGAGAGAGAACCTGGAGTAGAATCTAGAAAAAACACCCCTGCAACTGAAAATTTCACTGAACCAACTTTTTGACGATATCTGGTTTGCCAAAAACAGAGTCCGAATGAGCCAGATATGGTTCCCAGAAGGCAGAAAGCAGACATCGGAATTTGATAGAACAAAACACTATCAAAATAGTAGAACTCAAAACCCCAACTTCCATCATCAGAAAGTTCTTGAAAAGACATTTTCGATGGTATAAAGAAGTCGGAAAAATACCTCTGTATGCTCCAGATAGAGCAAAAATAGTGAGGGAGGGTCAAAAAGCTCTTAAAAATTTCTCAAAAATGGGTACCCAAAGGTGGTCGAATTTTATATCAAAATTCATCTGAATGATCCTCTGAATCCATTGGTGAGGTTAGTTTCAGCCCAAAATGCATCCAATAAAAAACTTTCCCCATATCCAATAAAAAAACTCTTCAAAAACTTGAAACCCTTAACCTCAAAATTTGCTTCAAAAACACCAGAATAGGGAGCAGCAGGGGAGCTCTGATACTATGTTAGAATAGGTAACAACCTATTCTCCCAAGAACACCTGCATACAAACCTATCACATGGAAGAAGCAAAGTAAAAAAGACAAGAGAAACTATGGAGGCCAAAAAGCCAGAGGAGACATCATATGCACAAGAAAAACAATATATTAACAATATGTTTCTAGATTATAATGAGATGTGAAAAACTCCTTATGAAATGCAAAGAGGTGAATCCTTATAAAAGGATACCAAAACCCTAAAGGTGAAAACCCTAAAGAATAATGAGATGCCTAAGTTTAACTTAAGCGTAGAGTATAATAGACTAATAACTAAATAAATTAATTATTAGCTATAATATGACTACTCTAACAAAAAAGATACCTTCATAGCTCCCCTAAACAAAAATGCAAAAAATTTAGTTACCTTTTTAGGGGAAATCTCTTTGTATTTTTCTTTGAGATTTGGGAGGAAAGAGTCCTATGAACTGATAGAAGATAGTAGCATTGTATGATGACTATTTTACTACAAAATCATGTCAATAGCACCAATCAAGACATCCAGTACAATCAAATTCAAATCATCTTTCTCTGCTTCTTCTAGTAGACTGGCAAAGTAATCAATTTTATCTATATATTGAAGGGATACTAACAAGAAAAAAAACATCAAAATGAATATAATCCAAAACCCTGGAGATTTATGAGAACTGGAATAAAAGGATTGTGATATTGTTTACGATAGAAATAATATCACAAAATTCAAACTCGAGATTGTAATTATCAGGGTCTTCAATAAGGCTCTTATTTTTTAGGGCTCTGAGACCCTGTTGGTGCTCAAATCAGAAGATTGGATCTCATATGGACTTGCCTATCCAATGTTGGGAAACCCAAGTGATCTGGCCAACTAACAAGGTTTAATTAACTCAAGCTTAAACTTTTTGTAATTCTGGCTCTGCAGAACCAAGGCTAGTAGGCCTATACCTTAAACTTATCCTTCAAGCTTCAAGGCCTTTTATGGTAGATAATGGATCTTGACACTCTCTTCCTCCAAATTGTGGCAAGACAATTGAAAGAAAACCTGAACTGAAAGTTGTAGATCATAAATGCTAACTGAAAGTGTCAATCTATTAAGAATGTTTATATATGTAACTGAAAAGTATAGATGGATAGATCATCACAAAACTATGAACAATGAGAAAAATTACCATAATCCAATATAAATGCAGATTCGTGCCTTATTTCCTCACGGGAAATAAATTCAATATCATCCAATCCTTAGTACAACCTTAGAGATGGTTTTACAAGAAAACTATCACTTAAAAGGTGTTGTGGAATGAATATGCAACCTTAAAATAAACTCAAATATATCTCAATTGGATATTACTTTCTCAAATGATAGACCAATTGACTAAGGCCTCAATCAACAGGATTTAACCATGCAAGATGAGAAAACCAATTGAGAATAACAACTATGAATCAAATCAGGAAACATATACATCAAACTATCACTTTAAAGAAGTTCTAATGGTTTATCTGAGGGACTGATTGTAAATGAAAAGATATATATTTCCACGGGTGAAAGAAAAAGGTCTACTCCTATTATTAAATAAAACAAATGGTACAATTAGTTCATGTTACAATTGTTGATCAAAAACTATCTGATATGACTATGGTAACCTCACTTCCGAGAAAGAGAGAGAATGAGAGAGACCCCCAGAGCCCTCGTATTGATCCTGGTATCATTTATACAAATTCCAAAGGATGCGTACAAGCTTCCGATCAACATGAAGGTTCATCTACTAACCCTAATCCCTAGATCAACAACTGAACAATCAAAAATACAATTAAGGAATGAATTATCATCCTTAAAACACAGTTATTGATCAAACGATAATATTCATTAAATAATTCATTTAAAATCTGTTATAGATATCTGATATATCTTTAACTTCTATGTTATACATTTGATGTTTGCGACGTATCATCTCCCAATATTTCCTACATATCACATTACTCTGTTATTCACCACTTTTGAAACCCTGCACAACGATGCCGACGTATCAAATAATAACCAAAACAGTAAGTCGACATGATAATATTATTAAAGGTGAAATAAACATTAAAGAATAATAAATAAAATTTTGTGTCATTTCCATCCAAGTCTTATGCCTTTTGACTGATCCAGACACGTGTTATCCAATCGCGCTCTCGCAGCAAATAAAGATCATGCAACTCTTAGTTGTGATTGAACGTCGATCGTAGATCAGACATGAACCACACTATAGATCCTCATATTCATTCATATCAGCTTTCAGTGGGGTCGAGACACATGGTGATCAAGCTTAATCACTTATACAATAGATCACATGCATCTTCTCATTAAGTCATCATGTCTACCGTTGATCATCACTAAAGTTTAACCGTAGATCTCCTTCGTTCGCTGCTCAGAATCCGTGGGTCCCAAAACATGTGTCACTCAGTCATAATGTCTTATACGTTAGATCTTGCACATCTTTACTTTAAGCCATTACGTCAACCATTGATTCTGTCAGTACTTTAATCTTTGTCCATCTTTATGCAAACAGGGCCCACGTCACTTCAAGACACGCACCGACACAGATTAAAGGCTTGTGTTTTAGATCTCGAGCATCTCTTGATTAAGTCATTATGTCAACCATTCGATTAACACTGAATATGTTCAGTCTTTAACCATCTTTCAAAGTGAAATATGTCCCTGTCATCCTGATCGACTAATCAGAAACTGCCAACTGTATCCTTGTCACTTCGTTGATCAGAACATCTGCGGGCCTAGGACACATGTCAAGATTGTGTAATGGCCTAATGGGTAAATATCTTGCATCTTGACTTTAGGTCATTACGCCCACCGTATCTATCCTATCCAACAGTTAAGCTTTCAAAGAATCTAGCATATAAGCCGATGTATATCCCTGTCAACCTTTTCCAATCAATCTTACGGTGCCACCTGTATCCTTGTTGTCCTCTGCTTTATCTTCATTTAGAACATTTGTGGGACCCAAACACGTGGCGATCAAGCGTAATGGCTTATATGTTAGATTTTGCGCATCTTTTGATTAAGTCATTACGTCAACCGTTCGATCAATTTTGACTTGTCTTCCTTTTACTTTAATCCCAAACTTTAGCTTTAACTGCAGCTTGACCTCAGGTTTATAAATTCCTTCAGTCTCTCAATCGTGAGATGATATTTTAACTCTAGGTTTACTTTGAGATCATGCGACTGAGACCTTTTCAAAAGTTCCAAATAAGAGAGAATATGCCCTGCCACGGTCGCAAAAAGATATTAAAATGAATAATAGACCGCGAAAAAGGGCTAACAGCTATATTTATGAATTCAAATATATGTAAGCCACAGGATACAAGATTTAAAACATAGAAAATCTGATAAGGTAAATGCATGAATTAACCAGATAAATGCATAAATTAGGGCTAAGGAAAGAAATAACTTATAAAAGAAAGGGACAAATGAAATCATAAACCATAATAATGAAAGCAGAAAATACTTCCCTGAATTGTTTGGCCATTCAAATTTGTGTGTAAATTTGGGTAACACTAGTGGCTCTTTCTGGGGATGTGCATTCATACCTGGACACAGCAAGATCCTAGCTATCTCTGGAAAAGCAGACCATTAGAAGAACAAAAGAATACAAAATATATTATACAAATAAGGAATAAAACCTGCCTTTGCAATATTTAGGAGAAGAAAGGTTTAAGATACTGACCATGTACAAGAAGCTCATGAGGATAACCTTCCAAATCCTGTAAAAGTAAGAATTCTCACCTGCCTTACCGATGATGAAAAAAGGACCTACCCATAGGGCATCAAATTTTCCATGTTTTCCTTTGTCATGATCCTTTACATTCCATCTCAGCACTAAATCTCCTTCCTAAAAATTTCTTTCTGTGGTCTTCTTGTCAAATAGGACCTTAACTTTCTGCTGTAATTCCTATTTTTTTCTTGAGCCTGATCTCTCATTTCATCCTATTCTACAAGCTGATAAAATCTTTCTTCCATGAAATCCTCTTCTTCCCACTGTTCTTCATTCATAAATTTGTACTCTGGTAATAAATTATTCAATGGTAAATGAGCTTTCTTTCCATAGACAAGTTCATATGGTGCATATCCAGTAGATTTTTTAACTATAATTACGTCTGCCTAAAGTGCAAGTGGTAACTTAGAATCTCACGCTCTCTTGTTGTTACTCAACATTCTTTTAATAATCTTCATAATATTTTTTTTGCTAGATTCTGCTTGGCCATTTCCTTGTGGGTGATAAGGGGATGAATAATAAATCTTTATTCCATACTTCTCATGAAACTGAGTGAACTCTGTAGATTTGAAACATGTAGCATTATCACGAACAATTTTATGGGGAACACCAAACCTTGTCAATATATTTTCAGTCAATAATTTTATCACTACTTTACTAGTAGCTTGTCTAGTAGGTATGGCCTCCACCCATTTACTGAAGTAATCAGTAACCACCAAGATCCATTTATATCCACCACTAGAAGTATCATTTATTTCTCCTATGAATTCTATTCCCCGCATTTGAAATGGTTCCTCAGTAGTCATAGGATTAAGAGGCAATGCACCATTATACTTTAGTTATCCTGAAAAACTTCTGACATGCTTCACATTTCTGAACATATGTATGACAATCCTTAAATATGCAAGGCCAATAATATCCTACATTCAATATTTTATATGTAGTGGCTTTTGCTGAGATATGTCCTCCACATTGTCCATCGTGAAGATCCTTGAGTACTTCCTTTGCCTGATACTTATCTAGACAAAAGAGAAGTATACCATCCATGTTTTTCCAGTACAAATCACCTTGTATCAAAACATATTTAGATGTCTACAATTTTATTGTCATTTCCTGATTATCTGAAATATTTTTTGGACATTTCATATGTTTTAAAAAAATACATTATGTTAGTGTACCAAGGGCATCTTTCAATGCTTATTTGAATTTCACTTAGATCCACTTGATTGACCTGTAATGCATCCATATTTGATTTTGCCATTAATCTTGCTAATCCTTCTCCTCTGACAATATTAGTAATCTGAATTTCTATATCAAATTCCTGAATTTGATTCACCCATCTATATCTTCTTCCAGTGACCTCTGATTGTCTGAATATATCCTTTATTGTTGCATTAGAAACATAGGCTATCACCTTCACTCCTACCAAATAAGGCCTGAAATATTTCACTGCCTTCACAAAAGCATAAGCTTGCTTCTCATTAATATCATAATTTGATTCAGAATATTGAAGATTCTTACTGAAGAATGCTACTGGTTGTTCATATCTTTCATTATTCTTTTGTAACAAGACAACAACAATAGTGTGATATGATGCAAAAGAAAATAATTAAAATGGTTTATCATAATTTGGAGACTTAAGGACAGGGGCTTCCTTAATTGATTTTTTGATACTTACAAATGCTTCCAAAGCTTCATTTGTCCATTTCAAATTTGCACCCTTCTTCAACATCATTGCAATTGGTTTAATTATTTCTGAGAAATTAGGGACAAACCTCCTGACAAAGTTTATCTGTCCAAAGAATGATTGAATATTTTTGACATTCTTAGGAATTTCAATTTTATCAATTGCTACAATCCTCTCAGGATCTATTCTTACTCCATCTTTGGATACAATATGTCCCAATAATTTCCCTTCAGTGACAGCAAAATGACATTTCTTTGGATTCAATGATATCCCATATTCAAGGGATCTCTGAAATATTTGTTCTAGATGTTTGCAATGGTCTTCTGCCCTTTTTGAATAAGTAGTTAAGTCATCCTGATATACCACCATAATCACATCAATGAAATCTTCAAAGGAAACATCCATTTCTCTCTGGAAAGTATCTCCTGCATTAGTGAGTCCAAAAGTCATTCTAGCATATACATAGGTACCCCAAGGTGTAGTAAACATTTTTTTATATTGTTCTTCTTCTTTAACCTTTACCTAGTTATACCTTGAAAATCCATCCATCATTGATAATAATTCATTCCCTGTGACCTTATGCAATAATTCTTCCATGTTTGGGAGTGCATAATTGTCTTTTTATGATGATATATTTAAATTTCTGAAATCTACACAAAGTTTAATATCACCATTCTTTTTTCTGACAGGCACCAAGTTTGAAACCCATGTTGAGTGTCTGATTGGCTTTATTATACCAGCATCCCTCATCTTGATTAATTCATCCTTCATCTTGGGAGCCAAAGTAGGGTTTATTGGTATCTTCCTTTGTCTGAATGGTTTGGCATTAGGTGTTAGTAATAACTAAGAGGGGGGGTGAATCAGTGGCCTCAAAAATATTCCAATTAATCAACCCAAAAACTTAGTACAACAATATTAAGCCTCTAGTTATCTTCAGTTCTATAAGATGAATGCCTTCAATTATACTTATCAAATTACTACTGCTCGGAATGCTTTGTTAAACCTTATTCTATATGTTTACCGAATAGTAGTTTGTTAATTTACCAAAAAATAATAATTTATTTAGAGTATACCGATCAATCCAGATTAGCTATGTGTAATGCAAAACACTAAAGTAATGACTCATAAACTCATTGACACATGGATTTTTAATGTGGAAACCCTATTAAGGGAAAAACCACTTGGGACCAGTAACCCAAAATTTTCACTCTTCTGAAGTGAGCTCGATGAAGATCCAACCCTGTTAAAGGTTACAAACACACTATTATGTGTGACCTTGTTAGAGGATTTAAAAGTTTAGTTTGTCACTTGATATCAAGCATTTCTATGCTACCTTCCTTGTCCAAACACTCTCTTGGCTTGTCAATAGGTATCTCGCATCTCATGCTATCTTCATGATCAAACTTTTTGATACTCCATGGGATGTATCTCAATATAGAAAGGATCTTTAAATCCTACTCGGTTAAGAGACTTTATGAATCAATGCTTAAACTAAAATAGTATGATCTATTCACATATACAACTTATACTTGCAAATTTTTAGATCTATTGTAAGCTCATAAAACTAATATGATCAATATATCCTTTTTAATACCTTTTTTTCTTCTCGGTGATGCTATGCTCTATTGCTCAGTGTCCACAAAAAACTTTAGCTCTTTCCTCAGCTTGATTGATCAGGACTGTATGAATTTTCTCTTTATCATTTTCTCTTTAGTATCCTCTTTTTCATTCAATCCCCTTAATTCATAATGAATTAAGTTGTCTCTTTATAGACATGATATCACTGTTGTTAGGTTCTTGATTTTCTTGATCTTGGCGTGATCCACAATCTTAGCCAATCAGATTTAAAGAAAAACTCTTGTTTTATCTCACAGAGATCTTCTTGCCAACAGGACAAAACAACTTTAAATCCTTTACTCATCTTTGGCTTTATCTTGTCGATGAAAACAATGATAACTACCAGTTAAGTCTATATTTAGCTCTACCAGCTAGATATTTCATCATTTTTGAACTCAAGTTAATTTCAGTATTTTAACTCCTTGATAGCTTTGGTCAACACTCCAGTTCTCCTCGGGCTTCTCCGTCGGTTTACACTATGATTCTGGCCGTCGGGTATGCTTTTGATTCTGCTCGTCGATAATGCTCTTCAGTGTTTTTTCCCGGTCATTACTGTGACTTGAATATCAGTGATCTCTGTCCTTCGGGTTCCACTAGTCGTTGGTGTTTGAAGTCACTTAGTGAATGCCTGTCTTTTATGCATTACTGAAAGCATAATATCTATCTCTCTGATTCTCTGAAGTCTTTGACACTTTGATTATAACCGATTAGATTATATTAAGTTGACATTAATGAGAATACAATCTATTAACTGATTTAATGTCTTGCAGTATCCTCCTGCATTTTTGTGATCAACTTAACATCTTCAAACATTCAATCAGTTACATTTCATCAATCTCTCCCTTTGGCATTAACGGCAACACACTACATTATCATACTATACTATTACTAATACAATATGAAATATAACAGTTTTATCAAGCTTTCTGAATGTAACTATTACAAATTTATGTCTTTCGGTAATCTCAAATAGCTTAGATTTGTTTCTTGTAGATTGGTTGTCTTCAATATTCAATCCTTCACTGGATAGATGTAGCATCTAATGTCTCTATTCTGATATGTAATCTGCCTTCACTGTTCCTCTTCATGATAATCTATTTTTCCTTTGACAGCAATTTATCTCTTGTATGAACTCTCTCCCTTTTTTACTTCTCTCCCTTAGATGGATATTTCATATGTAATCAATCTCTCTCCCTTTGAATATTGATTAACTCTTCCTTTTGATTCTCAGGAACTTCACTTCATGGATAATGATATAATCTTTTCTAATCAATGAGATAATCTCTCCATTATGATAATGAAATAATCTCTCCCTTTGACAACAATGCCAAACAAAAAAAAATTATATCATCTTCCATCCCTTTATATAATATATTCCTTGAATTTCCCTATCCATCAGTAATACAATGTCTCTTGTGTTGGTATAGATTTTTACCAAGTATTGTGTACAGATGTATCTGTTGTTGTTCATCTCAGTGTTTGCATCAAAATGAATGTTCTTTATATTGTGTGTAAGTTGATGCATCCTCCAAGTCAGCTTACTGACTGATAAACAAGGGTTGGACTCAAATGTATCTTTCGATAATGGCTTGGTGAATATATCAGCTAATTTTTCTTTTGATTGAACATATTCCAGTATCACCTCCTTTTCTTTCACTTGTTCTCTCAGATAGTGATACTTGATAGCAATATGCTTAGTCTTAGCATGCATGACTGGATTCTTATAAATGTTAATTACACTAGTGTTATCACAATAGATAATTACTGGTTCAAGAATCTTCATATTCATACCTTCTAGCAACTGTTTGATCCATGCAATATTGGAGCAATTTGCAGCAGCAGCCACATACTTTGCTTCTGCAGTAGACTGAGAGATGCATCATTGCTTCTTGCTGATCCATGTGACAAGTTTGTCACCCATGAAGCATGCTCCTCCAGTTGTGCTCTTTCGGTCATCAATGTTTCCAGTCCAACCAGCATCTGTATAGACTTGTAGCTCAAATTTTCCTTCTCTTTTATACCATAAGCCATATTCCTCGGTGTTCTTCAGATATCTCAGAATTCTCTTGACAGCAGTCATATGTGATTCTTTGGGATTAGCAGATAATCTTGCAACTATTCCAACTACATGTGCTATATCTGGTCTGGTATGAACAACATACATTAGTTTTCCAATCATTGATCTATACAAGGTTTGATTTACCTCATTTGATTTGTCTTCTTTTGTCATCTTACATCCGGTATCCATAGGTGTTCCAACTTAAATATCTTCCATCTTAAATATCTTCAGCACTTCCTTGATGTATTAGGACTGAGTGATATATATGCCTGCATTTTTTTGAAGAATCTGTAGACCAAGAAAGAATTTGATCTCTCCAAACATCGACATTTCAAATTCCTTTCTCATTTCATTAGCAAAGGATTTGCATAACAATTCATTTCCCCCAAAAATGATATCATCAACAAAAAATTCAGCAATCAAAATATTACCATCGGTATCTTCTTTTAAGTACAGATTTCTATTTTCACTTGTTCTAACAAATTTTATGCTAATGAGATAGGAGTGAAGTCTTTCATACCAGGCTCTAGGTGCTTGTTTCAATCCATACAAGGCTTTATGTAGTCTGCATACCATGTTTCTCTTATCTGTATCAACAAACCATTATGGTTGTTCAATGTATACCTCTTCTTCCAGTATTCCATTTGGGAATGTAGATTTGGCATCCATCTGGTATACCTTGAATCCTTTGAATGTACCATAAGCAAGTATGATTCTAACTCCTTCTATTCTAGCAATGGGTGCAAAGGTTTTCTCCATAATCAATACCTGTTAAGTTTGAGTGATGCTTTTCTCAATCATTAATGTTCTTGCACAATCAATAATTGATCTATTTCTCCTTTCAGCAATTCCATTTTGTTGTGGTCTTCTTAGTCCAGAAACCTGTCTTTTAATTCCATGCTCATTGTAATAGTTAGTGAATTCATCTGAAGTAAATTCCCCTCCTCTATCTGACCTTAAGCATTACAATTTCTTTTCACTTTGTTTTTCTACCATATCCTTATGCCATTTAAACATTTTGAATGCTTCTGATTTATCTTTTAAGAACATGACTGTCATCATTATAGAATAATCATCCACAAAGAGAATAAAATACTTATCTCCATAGTATCTCTTTTTCCTCATGGGTCCACATAGGTCTATATGGACTAATTCTAGAATTGTATTAGATGTATGGGTTTTACTCTTGAAACTAGACTTTGTCATCTTACCTTTTTGACAATTCTTGCACATGATATGCTCGGGCTTAGTCATAATCGGTAAGCCTTTGAAATTCCTTTTATTTCTTATCTTTATCATATTGTCAAAATTCACATGACACAATCTTTTGTGCCACAACCATATGTCTTCATTTCTAGCTATTAAACAAGTGGTGTTAGTGTCATCAAGATAGAAAAGGTTACCTTTTGTCTGCTCACCCGTTCCGATCAACCTTCCTGATTTATTGAAGATCTTTGCCTTCTTGTTTTCAAATGCCACTCGGTGACCTGTATTATTCAGCTGTGAAACACTTAACAGATTATAATTTAGTTCTTTTACCTAGTAAGCATTTTCACATTTGATCAGGTTATTCAACATTATAGTTCCTTTACCTTCAACTGGACAAGGTGTATCATTTCTCATTCTTACTAAACCACCATTATAGTATTCAAAAGTCTTAAACTTTTGTTTATCACCGGTCATATGGTGATTGTATCCACTATCTATGATCCAGACATCATTCTTACTAACTTTAGATATGAGTGCAATTTCTACATACCTTTCTTCTTCTATGTCTGAATCATCTTTCATGGATACAATGGAGCAGATGATTTGATGACAGGACTGACGGTTTGAAATATACACTACGGAGCTACTTTCATCTAACCCTCATTGCAAGTTTTGGCATCGACTGAGATTTCCTTGCCAAATGCAAACAAATTTGAATCACCCAAAATTGAGAGAGGTTTTTGTAGACCTCTGTATCATGATCTTGTAGCCCTTGATGGTTTTTCGATACCTCTCACGAGGTCTGAGATACAAGCCTTGGAAAATTGCTGCCTAATCGTACTTAGTGCACCTTGAGGACACTTGGGTTGAGCGTGGTCGCGAGTGTTCCAATGACTCTGTGGGTGGAATGGGGTTGTCACTAGCATTTTCCTGACCAACCAAAGCCGATGGAGCAAATGATTCAATGCCAGGACGGACGGTTTAAAATATACACTATGGAGCTACTTTCAACTGACCCTCATTGCAAGTTTTGGCATCGACTGAAATTGTCTTGCCAAATGAAAATAAAGTCAAATTGCACAAAACTGAGAGAGGTGTTTGTAGACCTCGGTAACACAATCATGTAGCCCCTGACAATTTTTTGGTACCTCTCACGATGTCCGAGATACTAGCCTTGGAATATCGCTGCCCAATCGTGCTTAGTGCACCTTGGGGACACTTGGGTTGAGCATGGTCGCAAGTGTTCCAGTGACTCCGTGGGTGGAATGGGGTTGTCACTAGCATTTACCCAGCCAACCGGAGCTGATGGAGCAGGTGATTCGATACTAGGATGGACGGTTTGAAATATACACTATGGAGCTATTTTCAACTAACCCTCACTGCAAGTTATGATGCAGAGGCTTGGAGAACTCCACAAATTGGACAAAAAGACTCCAAACTTTTGTAAAAGAATCCTAAGGTCTCACCGTATACCCAAGGAATTCCTCTTGCTCAAAGAGGTCAAATGAATTTGAAATGACACAAGGCTAACCACAAGACTTCCTAGGCTCCTAACAAACTCCAAACAACTTGTCTTAACAGGTTACAAGTGCATGATATTTGAATTTGAAAGACCAGTCAGCACCTATTGATGAAAATAATATCCTTAAAGCATTAGAAACAACAATCAAACTTGTAATAATTCAAACCATGCAAATGACATAAGTAAATAATTAAAAATTATGAGT
>MU224875.1:3796081-3818274 GCA_018584345.1 Thuja plicata | reverse complement strand
CTAATTGAGTTACCTCTAAAGTGTTGATTTACATACTGATTGAAAAATGGCTATAACTTTCAGACGGTATAACATTTTTGAAATCTGAAAAATGCGTCACATTCTATGCTTCGCCTACTATAAGGGAGATTTTTTTTTTTTGAATTTGGTAAAGTTTTCAATGAGTTAAGGTGGTCAGACATGGGAGTTTTTTTAATTCTGAAAACGTTGTAGCAGAAAATTCATAATTAATTATTTTTTTTGAATAAAATTACACAAAAATATGTGTCACATCCAGGCATGAGTCTTCTATGTATATCTAAAATCTTATAAAAAAATATTATCATTTGATCATGATTAAAGTGGTCAAACATACACCTACTTTTTTTTTTCCTATAATTTTTGTAATACTGCATTGAAATCTATACTTTTCACCAATTATATTAATCTTTTTTCAGAAAAGGCCTAGTATTTTAGAAACTACATTCAATTTCCTACATATTCTGTTCTTACAACTTTTTGGTATTAGGTTGATAGCTAGTTCAAATTTTCACGTCAAATTGACTAACCCTGATTTGCTGATTTTTCATTGCCACTTAAGGGCATAGTTTGGCCCCTCATGATCTTGCACATACCCGGAATGATATTATACTATGTGGATGCAATACTATATTTGAAACTATGATAGAAAATGATCTAAGTAATGTCACTAAAAACATCATAAATTTTGGCATGATAACAATACACAAATGATGATGATAATGCATGAGGAGATACCCCTATTTATATATTTTTTGAGGGAAATGAACTGTTAAAATTTGAATTTGAAATGGAGGGCTACAATTCATTTGGATTGATGAGGTAGATGCCAAATAAGCAAGGGTAGCTGACCATGCAAGGTGTTGTGTTTCTCACACATGTGTGAGAAACCATAAGAAGAATGTGCATTAAATACCAAGTGAGAGACATATGTAAGAATAGGGTGTCTATATGGACAAGTGTGTAAGAGATGTGCAAGAGAAGAGATAGTTATTTAAGAGAGGTGGGTGAATCAAATATTTGAATTTTTTGTTGTGCTCACAAGTGGGAGACTAATTTAAAATTAGAGGAAATTGTTAATGAAGTTAGGAATGAAGGAATTAGGCTAATTAATAATTAATTAGTGGATATGCTTTAGGAAATATACATAGGTTTTAGGCTATGGGTTAGTTTAATTACTTTAGGATTAATTAAACTATAGCATTAACTAGGAAAGGGAGATATTCAATTAATTAAATTAACTTAATATTGGCTAAGGAGAATAATATAATTAATTATTAAAATATATCAACGGCCTAAAGGGAAATAATTAATTATAAGGTTTAGTTAATAAATTCATAAAGGGACGATTCCACGCATCTACATTAGCAAGTAGTTTATATATTAAGAAATCCAATGTATACACTTGAAAATGGTCAAAATCAAACATTAATTAAATTCAAGCAATTAAAGTAATTAAATCAAATTTCCTCTACTATATAATTGTATTAAATATTTGATTATATAGTTCACTATTAATTAATTAATTCTCCTATAATCAAATCAAAATCCAACCCATTTGTCTTATTTCACCTCATTAATTCATCACATAACACATCATTCATTGTTAAAGTAATTAATTCTTTTGAATTAATTAAATCCTAAAATCTCTTACCAGCCACAAAAGGACAAAAAGATCAATAACCAATGGGAGACAATAGATAAGCTCACATGGATCACTAATATCCTTTGCTATCCTAGCCATTCATTCTTATCAAACAATCTTGGTCATTCATCCTTCGACTACCTAACTTGACCATGGTTAGACATAACTCGCCCCAAAGACCTTGGAAAATCCTATAAATAGAGAGCATTCTTGGTTCATTATCATCCACCTTCATTTAGATCAAGTGCATTATACTCATTTGTGCATCATAATTCATATTAGCATCATCATTCATAGCATTGTTCATATTTTTAGTTGATTTCATAGTTAATCGTGCATTGTTCTTCATCATTCGAGATTAAATCTTGCACCATTTAGTTGAATTATCATCCATTTCATAATGATTTATCATTTTCTAGGTTTTCATCTTTGAAATCTTAATGCAACTGGGACTATTTAACTAAGATTGATTAGGTCCTTAGAATTAGAAAGCAAATGAGACGCTCTTAGATAATTATTTCACGTTTTTCTCAATTTTCTATCATAATTTGATCTAAATATCTAAACTAATGTTTCCTTGTTGTTTGTGTGACCATATTTCTCACTTACATTTATTGGTGCCCATCATGGGGGCCATGCCCTAATAAACTAATCAATTTTATCAATTTTATGTTGCAGATTTGAGTTGTAGGTTACGGAAATATGGCAGAATAACGTATTTGATTAAAAGTTTATCGCATATGCAACGAAGTCTATCATATTTTAACTAAAGATCATTGTATCTGCCAATAATATCATTACATTTTATTCAAATTACATCACATTTGAAAGATATATTGGCGCATTTGTCTTTTGTACTATCACATTCAAACTTGCAGGTTTTGAGCATCATTTTACACTTTTTGTTGGCAGATTTTGCAGATTGATCGGATTCAACATCAAATTCATCACATATGAACTAACAGACATCCCATCTGACAATTTTTACGTCGTATTTGACCAATATTTTATCACATTTTATTTAAATTGCATCACATTTAATGTTTGTTTCATCGCAAATGATACTTTATTACAAAATTTGAAAATTTGTAAGTCTTATGTATGTTTTCATGTTTTACAGATGTCAGAGGTTACGAAAGTAAAAAAGGTTATTCAAAAAACTCTAGGTTTCAACTCAAGGAAAGGTTTGAATAACTAAGTGGTAGATATAAAAAGGGTAAATTGGGCAAGCGATTTGATTATTAATCAAGAAGAGACTAAAGCTTTTGATCATTACGCTTCCATTCTTAACAAATATCTAGCTAAGTATAATGTTGGTATCGATTTGAATGCTCATCCTCTATAATATTCTAGATATTAATTCAGTTGTTAGCTTGTGGCAATTTCGAAAATGCAAAAAGGTTTTTCACTAAACTTATTTTCTTTACGTTTTCAAAGTTTTGCACTCAATTAATTTTGTGGCTTTGTACTTCCATTTTAAAACCATAAAATAATTAAATGATCTCGCGTGATTGTGGATCAAAGTGGTAGGGATATTCTCTCCCCTCTTTTGGGTAAACAAAATACCAAACCCACTTATATTTATTTTTACTTCTCAAATAGTGCAAAATTAACTCTACTAAAAGGGATGGTGAGAGGGAACGACCCAAGTGGGGAACAACTAAAGCCAAGAAATCCACCCCATTATCAAAAAAGATGCAGTCATAATGAAAATTGTGATTGAAGAAAATACCTTGAGAATATCCCTCCTCTAGTACTTCTTTGGAAGTGCGCAAAACACCATTTTTATGGTGGTGGGAGGCCTTTGTAATGGATTTTATACTCAAAATTTCTGAACGGAATCCTATCTACAATAGTGTTAATTAGTAAGCCTACCCTTTTATCTGTAGTGTATCATTTGCAGTGCACAAGGATTGTGTCATCCCTGGAAGTTACTTACCATACGTACTCCCTTGGTTGTGAGGAAAAGGGTTTTAGGAGGTGGTTACCAAAGATACTTATCTCACACCTTGATGGCCTATTGAAATACATAATTTTCTCATCATATCTGCATGATATTACCTCTTACATTAGGAGGGACACATAGCACAAGGGTCATGAGTATCAAGTTCAGAATTTATTTTGAGTTCATGGGCCTATAACTGATACATTGAAGCTAAAAAATTATTTAGGTAGCTTTCTTGAAGTGTGTTATTGTGTTATACCCATGAAAATAATTTGATAACATACACTAAATGTTGTAGAAGGGTTTTAGGAAAACCAAGTGTTTGAATCTGTTTGTTGTGTCCTATGGTCTCAAAACATCAGAAGAATTCATCCATTTGAACAAAAATCAAATGAACATAAGATCTGAAAGTTGATCCCAGTACCCTTTTTAGAGTTATATCCATTCTAGTTGTCATAGTCCAAACATTCTTCTCACATGGAACCTTGTTAAACAAGTTGATCATTGTTTCATCAAACCAAATCATTGTGATAGTATTGTCAAAACATCATTAATCTTTGGTTTTGAAGGTTCATCGTCAATGATTTTGAATCCTTCACATCAAGCCCAAGAAATGAAAGTTAATTTCAAACCTTCATAATAGAAATATATATTTTTCTATTAGGTTTCATTATCTTAGACATACTTCATATTGAACATCCAAAATTGAAACACATAGTCATCACTTGGTACAAAATTATTTTCAAAATTCAAGGCAACATCCAACAAATCAAAGGGTATATTTCTCACATTGATTTCAATCAAGTTTCATGTCAATACGTACTTGATCCTATCATTTTAAACTACAACAAACATATCTAAAAGAGAAATAAATCCAACAACAAGATAAAACACAATAACAACCAAAAGAAACCCAAAAACCACAAGAAAACATGGAAGAGAACAATTGGGCTAGGGCTAACAATGGAAATTAAAAAGACAATGACAAGGAAGTAACAAAAGGACATGTAAGAGAAGCCCAACAAGATGCCAAATTTTAGAAAATCATGAGGAAAGTCCTAGAGGTTGGTAAGGAAAGGTATTTCATGACCCTAGCACAATTAGGAGTCAAATTACCCCATGACTATGATGTTTCAAAGTTGAAACAAGATGAAGATGAAGTTAACCCATGGGTGCCTCGAACAAACAAATCAAGTTTTTTCAACAACTTCATGACATGCAAAGGGGTAAATAAAAAAAAGGTACACATTAGAGGACATTTTTCCTTTCCCTTTTGACAAGACTTTGAACATGGTACCCATCCCACCGAACATAGATATGCCCAAATATGATAAATATATGAGAACCATTGATCCACAAGACCACATTAGAGAATTTTGTACCTCGAGTGTAAAATTTATACATGAAAAAACCTACCTAATGAGGTAATTCCCATGGAGTTTAGGAGGATAATCCATGTAGTGGTTCTCAAAATTACCAACTGACATCAAAACCTTTGAAGAAATAGTAACTAAATTTGTCATTCAATACTCCTAGAATATATAACACGAGGTTACTATGTTGGATTTTTGTAATACTGAGAAAGGAAATAGTGATTCATTTTTTATATTCTTACAAAGACGGAGACACATATTTGCAAAATATCCATGGAGTGTACCCAAAAAAAAAAACATAGGTATTTTCATCAAGAACTTGACTAGTGAGATGAACTACTGTCTTCAATTACAATGTCCCACTACATTTGACAAAATGATAGAAAATGGTATTAAAAATGAGGATAACTTAGTAAGAAAAGGTGAATTGAAGTTATACATAGATACTAAGGGCTTCTCAAATAGTTCCAATAACAACAAAAATTACAACAATGTAAATTATTCAAACAACAACAATACATCTCCACCACATGCTCCCCCTAGTCGACCTTCAAAATGGAAGCCATCACGTCATGGAAAAGAATGGAACATTTGGGAGGAAGGGGAACCATCAGTTGAAAGGGATAAAGATGTACATTTTCACCGATATGGTAGCTTTTGTCACCAACATGGAATTGCAGATGTAACAACACAGCAAACCCTATGTACAGTAGTTGGAGATGCTGAGTGGGAGGAGATAGCTAGCCAGGAGTGGCTGGAGGTCGTATCCCTTCACTACTTCAGGTTTTTCTAAGAAGGAAGAGATGCCACATGGCTCTGGGTGGGAAATTCCCAACTCTTTGGGCAGATCTTAGGAATGGACAAAAGTCTACAGTTGGGCAAAAGTTTTTGTTTTGTTTCAATCGACTAGGCCCTAAACTTTTGTGCCCATGTGGCAAATACCGTAGGTCGGGTATTTAGCTAAAATATTTATTTTCTAAATATAGCTGAATCAAATTTTGTTCCAGAACCAAACACCAGATCCAATAACAAGGTCAACCGACAAATATCACCGACCATTATCGACCAGGACAAGCCGACGACCATTACCGATCATGATGAACCGACGAGAATCACCGATCTGGAGATACCGACGAGCATTACCGACCAGGATACACCGATGAAAATTACCATCCAGTTGAACCTCTATACATAACTGACAGAAACAAAATTTGTATCAGAACCAACGAGCATAGCCATTCAGATGAATCGACCAGCCTAAATTTTGCTTGATGTGGTAGATGGTGATTTTGTATTTGAATGACTACCTGAGTATATTGTATTGTCACAAAATCTCTTTGCTATATTGTATTTGAGCAAGGATTCTGGGTTTTCTTGTTAGTTCTTTCTCAGATGAGCTCTTGAACCGGCTTATATTATATTAATAAATATATTCAGTGGCTTGCCCACTTTTGCTTAAAAAAATAATAATAACAATGACAAACCAGATTTTTGGTTAAAGAACAACAAACATGTGGTGAATGATGGAGTAGTAGATGTGAACAATGTCAAACCTAAATTTTTCTACTTATCAAACAACCAAGCCAATAGTGTCAATCAATCAAACAATTCATCCAACAAAATCAAGACAACAACATACCTAGGATTCCACAATATCAACCTAAAAGAAGATTTACACCTTTAGGAGAACCTCTTGAATCTTCTTTAAGGACACTTTTAGCCAAAAAATTCATTACATTACTTGAATCAAGAGGATATGAACCCCAAGTGAATCCTTCTTGGTGGAATGATTCACACCATTGTGACTACCATAGAAACAAAAGTCACAAAACCAATTATTGTATGAGACTAAAACATGTTGTCCAAGATTTGATTGATAATGAAACTATCTCCATTGATGGAACAAATAATAATGATGACAACATGACATTTAAAACTCCACTCCTTAATTATAAAAAAGGATAATCGTCAAAAGCATCACAACCAAACAACAAGGGAGATAAAGTGAATTTTTTGCATGCCTATGATAACACCATAAACACCCTATCGGTATTTGGCAACACTGTCAACATCATTCTTATGAAGGATAAAGAAGAAAAAGAGCCCGCACATGTTTTCACATGAGGTAAAGACAAAGTGAAATTTTGGGGGATAATTAGTAAAACAACATCAAATGGCACTCCCTCAAAATATAAACAATACGATTTGGTAGACCAACTCCAAAGGACACCAGCCCAAATTTCCATCTTGGAGCTTCTATAACTTTCACCATCACATAAGGACATATTGGAGAGACCCCTTGTTGACACAACCATTCCTAATGAGTTGAATGTGAATCAATTTTAAGCTATGGTAAGACATCTCACTACACTCCATTTCTTATCATTTTCCAAAAATGATGACATGTCTCTAAATCACCCTCATAATCTCTCATTGCATTTAGAGGTCCTCATACACAAAAATAGATTCAAGCATGTCTTGATAGATGGGGGAGATAGCCTAACTATTTATACCATGAATCTGGTTAGTGCTTTAGGCTATTCAAATAATGTAGTAGATCCAAAGAGAAAGATCACTATCAAGGCATGTGATGATCGAGAAAGATCTTGTAAAGGTCTTGTTATATTACCAATCAGAATAGGACCAATCCAGAAAGAAATAGTATGTCAAGTCCTAGACTTGAATTTTTCCTATAACATATTATTGGGAAGACCATGGATCCATGAAATGAAAGCGGTCCCATCGACATACCATCAATGCTTGAAATTCCCATATATTGGTCAAGAAATAATTATTAGTGGCGATCTTAATCCATTTCAATATTGCAACAACATAAATCTAATCAAAGATTCATTAATACCACATAACAAAGAAGCTTCTACATCAAATAATTCAAAGGTGGAAACAAGGAAAGAAGTTTCTAGCTTAAATGTATCACAAAAGGAAAAAGGAAAAGAGCCTAGTTCTTCTGCATCACCTAAGGGCAAAGAAAAAGAACTTAGTTCTTCCACATCATGCAAAGGAAAAGAAAAAGAGTCAAGCTCTTCTATATAAAACACATAGAAAGAAAAGAAGGATATTATATCTCATTTGTTGAACATGGATACCCTAATGAAGGACTTTGAGAGTAAACTACAACTTAATAATAAGGGATTAGGATAATATTATCTATCAGTGACAAAATCGCCTATTTCCCCTAGATCCTATGGAAGGCCATCTATATCACAAATATAAATAGAATGAAATTCTCCTCAAATATATAATGATAACTTTGTGAGAAATAACACACAATTTGGAGATAGCAAAGATAATGAAATATTGCGATTATTGTATAAAGATGAAGCAAGATCTGATAAAAAAGTCCAACACATAGATATTCCCACACATCAATATGGGAAAGGATTTCCCATCATGCAGAAAATGGGTTATGAGGGATCGGGTCCTATTGGAAAAATAAAAGGAGAGAAGTCATCCTAGAATCTATACAACCCACTTCTTGAACTCACAAAGAAAAGACAAGAGTGCAATATCTTGAAGAGGGATATACTGAAAAATATTAACCTCACATTCATGAAAATATTCTCAAATTACAATCATTTAGTGATGAAGACTCCACAAAATGGGAGTGGGACTCATTATTAGAAGGATCTTGATAGGATAAGGGTATTAATGTGTTTTATTATTATATGCCTACATCTATTGAAGGACAAAACTCAAATAATAGAATGGTGGAAAATCAAATGCACCCTTACATACCCACATTCTTAGAGGGTTAAAGTTCAAGGTATATACTACAAGAAAATGGATCACAATATGTCAAGGAATACTTTACTGAGGATGAACAAACTTTGATCATGATATATAATCTTGAGGAAGCTCTTGTTATAGGCCTTGATGATAATATCTATGAACTTGACCATAATACTATCAGGACCCTTACCCCAGTTGAGCTAATCCAAATCCACGATCCCTTACCATTGATACATCCTAAATTTATTGAATGGGAACAAACCAGACCTGTTGAGATGAACACCTTTCCTACTAGCTATTATTTAGCCCTATATATTAATGTGGTTGAACTGAATTCCACTAGTGAATACTACCATGATGCTTCAACTCAAGAGGATGTCAAGTCTCTTAGTCGCAAAAATAAAGAAATAACTCAAAGACCTAGTGGTGAAAGTCACAATGTGGCAGTACTAGGTCTAGAAAAAGATAAAAGAAAGGATGTATCCAAAGGTGAAAACCTCCTTGAGGCACCTAAAGATGAGATAATAGACACACTCCCTAAGCACTATCAGGAGAGGTCATCTATTCTTATTGAACCAACATAGAAAGTCAACATTAGCATTAAATAAACACCAAAGATAATACATCTAGCTAAATATTTGACAGAAGAGGAAAAAAGAGTTCATAGAGTTTTTCAAAGAAAGATAGATCAATTTTTCTTGGTCTTATTCTGATATGCTTGGATTATATCTTAATCTAGTTATGCATCATCTCAACATTGCTCCAAGAGCTAAACTAGTCAAACATGAATTAAGGAAAATGCACCCCCATATAGCATTATTAGTGATTTTTTTTTTGAAGAAACTATTAGATGTTGGTTTCATTCGGTCTATAGCTTGTGCCAAGTGGATCTCCAACATTGTACCTGTATCAAAGCCAGACAAAAGTATCAAAGTGTGCACAAATTTCAGATATCTTAATAAGGCTTTCTCTAAAGATAATTTTTCATTACCGAACATAGATACAATCATGGACTTGATGGAAGGACAGACTATGTTATCTCTGATGGATGGATTTTCTGGGTATAACCAAATTAAAAAAGCTGCCTCAAGACCAAGACAAAATAACTTTTACATGTGCATGGGGAACATTCTGTTGGAATTTTATGCCTTTTGGTTTGAAAAATGTTGGAGCTACTTATCAAAGGGAAATGATTACAATATTTCATGAGATGATGCACACATTCATGGAGGAATATGTTGATGACATATTAGCAAAATCATATATCAGGGATGTCCATTTTGAAATCTTGGGAAAATCTTTGCACATCTAAAACAATTCATGGCCAGACTGAATCCCAAGAAATGTGCATTTGGTGTTAACTCAAGAAAGCTCCTAGGCTACATTGTATCAGCTAAAGGAATTGAAGTAGATCCAACTAAGTTGAAACCTATTATGAAAATGGGAGCTCCTCGAAATATCAGCCAATTGAGATCACAATAAGAAAGAGTATAATCTATTTGAATATTTATAGCTCAGCTAGCGGGAAAATATCACTCATTCACATAATTGCTTCACAAGGATACATCCTTCAAATGGAATGAGAAATGTAAAGAAGAATTTGATTTATTAAAGAAGTATCCTATGAATCTGCAAATCTTGATGGCTCCAATAGCAGGCAAACCATTGTTGATATATATCTCAACTACAAAAGATTCATTAGGAGTACTTTTAGCACACATGATGAAGAAGGAAAGGAAATGGTTATTTTCTACATCAGTCACACCTTGGTAAAATATGAACTCAATTACACGTCCATAGAAAGGGATTGTCTAGCAGTAGTATTTGCATCTCAAAAGTTAATACATTACATGCCAACACATTCTATAAAATTGATAGAAAAGATTGATCCTCTCAAATATCTTCTTAGAAAAACAACTCTTGCAGGAATATTAATAAAATGGGTCATGGTATTGAGAAAATTTGACATTGAATATGTGGAAAGAAGAACCATCAAAGGAAAAGTAATTGCAGACCAATTAGTTGAAGCACCAATATTAGATAACAGACCAATGCAAATTGAATTCCCTGATGTAAATATCCTTACTAAACTACAACACAATCCTAGAAGCTATATTTTGATGGATCATACACTTGGTATGGCTTGTGGGCAAGAATATCATTTATCACCCCTCAAGGGTACACTATTTCAAAATATTACCAGCTCATGTTTCCTTGTACAAAAAACATAGCTTAGTATGAAGAATTAGTGATTGGTATAAAAATGGCTCTTGAACGCTAAATAACAGAACTTCAGGTCTATGGAGATTCTTAGTTATTTGTCTATTAAATCAATGATGATTACCAAAAAAAGGAAGAAAAGATAATGCTTTATAAAAGAACGGTTGATGATTTCAAGAAATATTTTCTCTCAGTCACATTTGAGCAGGTTTCAAGAACAAAGAATAAAGTTGTTGAGGCAAAGAAACCCTAGCTTCATTACCACAACTTCCTAATAAACATGAATGGTATGAATTCTTGGTGGAAGAGTTGGTAATTTTTTTCATATGATACCCTTGATTCTCATATCATTTTCTTACATGTGGGCCCTGAATCTACCCATTATTACCTTATATATTCCTACTTTAAATAAAATTCCTTACCTCCCAATCAATCCCGAAAGCAGAAACATAACTTTATCCGACAAGATTCCCATTATACCTTGATATCTGACACCCTGTATCAAAGAGGTATTGATGGATCTTTACTTATATGTCTTGAGAGTGGGGAATCTAAAAATGCCTTGTGAGAGATTCATGAAGGTTTTTCTGGTTCGCATTCAAGTGGTTTAACCTTGGCCAAGAAACTCTTAAGAATTGGATATTATTGGCCGATTATGGAGAAAGATTCTTTTCAGTTTGTGAAGACATGCCATAAATGCCAAGTTCATGGGAACCTGATTCATGTACCAAAACATGAACTATAAACTCTCACTACACCATGGCCTTTTTATCAATGGGGTTTTGATTTGATAGGGATGATCTACCCACCATCTTCCAATGGCCATAAATACATAATTACAACCACCAAATATTTTACCAAATGGGTTGAAGTTGTACTTCTTTCTACGACTACTAGAAAGAATATATCCATGTTCATCTTGAACTATGTCATTTGTAGATATGGTATCCCTCATGCCATCATCACTGAAAATGGTAAACAGTTCGAAAAAAAGATGTAGAAGAAGTATGCAAAAAATTTCATGTCATTCAACACTTCTCATCTATATATTATCCTCAAGGAAATGATCAAGCAGAAGCTTCAAACAAAAACATCTTGAAAATATTAAAGAAGATAGTTGATGATTTTGGAAGGGATTGGCATATTCAACTGAACCCTACATTATGAGCATATCCAACTAGTGTCAAAACACCAACATGATCCACACCTTTCTCACTATTTTATGGATCCGAAGTTTTTTTTACCCCTAGAGGTAGAGATACCATCCCTAAGAGTCTCATTACATGGCATTTTATTAGATGAAGACTACAGAGTAACCAGATTACAAGAGATAGAATTACTTGATGAGCATAGACAACAAGAATATGATCATTTGAAAGTCTACAAAAAAACACATGTCAAGAAGCTACAACAAAAAAGTCAAATCTAGGGACTTTCAAGTGGGTAATCTATTATTGAAGGAGAATCCAAGAAATCAATAAGATAGAGAAAAGAGAGGAAAATTTTAATCTAACTGGCTAGGTCCTTTTGTCATATTGTCAACATATGGATTAGCGACCTACAAATTGTCCACTTGTGATGAAGACCTACTTCAAGAACCTATTAAAAGCCTTCATCTAAAGAGGTTATATGCTTGAAATCTTGAGTTAAATTTTTACAATATAAAGAGATATTGAAGAAATCTAAAAACAACAAAAAAATATCCTAAAGAAATCCAAAAAAACAACAGAAAATGATACTACAAAAAGAACTAAAAATTAGAAAAAGATCTTGAAAAAATGGTTATCTTGGTGAGAACCTAGAAAATAGGTGCCTTGATAATAAAAAAGAGAGAAAATTAAAAAATTAAAAATTTACAATAAAAACAAGTGGTGAAAACCTGGCAAACAGATGCTACTTGTCTCAGGTTGAGCTTCTTTATCTATCAAGTACATCACATCAAGTCCATTTGCATTCACAATTCTTGTACATATCCATTTGCATTTTTTCATCCTTGTACATATTCATAATAAACCTTCATCTTCTTATCTCAGTTGTCCAATAAAGATTTTATCATGGTTTAGAATTTTTCCATGTCCATCATCATTTTGTCAAGTCAAACTAGGGGCAAAATCCAAATTCTAGGATTGAGTAATCATTGAGCTAAATGGATCATACATACAAGAATTAGACAAACACATCAAAACCAAGATCAAAACCTATAAATTCTCAACATCAAACGTCCAAACATAAAAACATAACATCAACCTAAGATCAAACATCAACACAAAAAATGGATGAATTCTCTTTAATAAAGGATCAGATTACAATAGCATATGTGTTCATTGGTTGTATCTTGATTTCTAAGCAAACATGTCTTTTTAGCAATTCGGAGATGTCTTCATATTAGAGAAGCAATGATCGAGCATGATATTTTCTTTGTCTATTGTTTGTGAGTTGATTCATAATAGTGTGCATTTTTTTATCAGGATATGATCATCAAGGACATTTTGAATTTGTGTATGAAAAGAGTTAATTCTTGTCTGTTTTAAGTAATTGATACTCAGGTCGTCTTGGTTCTTTATACCTTGATGCTTGTATCAATTTTTAAGATCAAAATCTATGAAATCGGTATTCATATCATCATTCTTAAATTATACTAGTGGTGGTTGTACTCACTTCCAATATTTCAAAAATATAAAAGCTCAATGATGATACAAATCATTCCAAAATGACTCAGAAAAAGATGACAACATTCCCTTTTGCATTTCATTTATATTTCATTCATGTTAAACGTTGCATTTAGATTGCATTCATGTTAAAATAACATTTAAGGAGCATTCCTATAGAATCAGGGATCACATTCATAATCTTATGGGAGTTTTCAAGGCTGAGAAACAAATCAAAGGTTCTCTTTACGATGGAGTACATTGGACATTAACAAAAATAAGTGCATTGCATTAATCATTTTCATTTAGATTGCATTCATTGCATTACATTTTTAATAATCATTAAATTACATTTTCATTATCCATTAATCATTATTACCATTTTCATTAGGTACATTTAATCATTATCATCATTTCATTGACCATTAACAATAGCCACATTTCATTTTATTATCATTTAGATACATATTACATTCATTTGAATCATCATTACATCATTATCCATTAACCATTACTCATATTAATGTTAATAGGTTGCATTCATCATTCATACATTATTAATCGTTATTAGCATCATTCATCACTTAACATTAATCATTAACCATCATTATTTATCATATACATATATGAAAGTAAAACATTACGTCATTATTATAGCATATGCATTAATCATTACATCATTACATATCATTGCATCCATGAAATAGAAAAATACATTACATAAAATCATTGCATTGCACTGTATTTATATCCATACAGAAATCAAAGCATGACATAACATACAAGAACATAAAGTAGACATCACATAATCATAATGCATCTATAAATCACTATCACAATGCATCCATACATTATCCATATAAATACATCATCTCACATATACATCCATGTAAATAAAATATCCATTATATGCATAATCATCAATAAATGCATCATAAATCCATACATCCTACATAAAACCATATAAACATGCATAAAATCATTTAGACATGCATCCACCATAGTCCACTACATAATCATATATCATTAAAATAATAATGTCCAAAGTACAATAACATCAACAAAGGAGAATGATCATAATATTTGGGGGGAATTATATCAAACTGCATTTAAATCATCAAAATACATCAAAGAATCAATGCATGTATACATATACAAAATCTGATATCAACTAAATCAATAGGGCCTATGCATGGTTGTCACTAGAGGTTGTGGAGATCGTCATCAATATATCACATGCACCACCTATATCCCCTACACCTATGGATGTCCTTGCATCACCTCATGTCCCTACTTCTGGTCTCCTTAGAGGTCTGGGAGCTAGACTTATAACCCCACGACTCTCTAACTGACCTCTCTGGTTGCACTGCCCATGTCTAGAAAAATGAGAATAGGAAGGAACTCGTTTGTCTGAAGGAACCACTAAAAATAGACCCCACAATAATAGTTAGCATGTCTTGTATCCTATCTCATCTCTCTGATATGATCATGTATCACACCTTGTGCTATAGTTTTCTTGATAGTGTGGACTAGATCCTCAGCCTCACCCCGATGCTGGATAACATCATCTCTCTCTTCTCTACCTTGATCTTGCTCTAATGTTAGAGTGGCTAACTCAATAGCAAGGGCCTGAATCCTACCATGTGCCTGGCCTAGTCATGTCTGTAATAAATTTATCTATGCATGTGCAGTAGCTAAGTCCCCACACAATCTCTGCATATCCTAGACTAGAACAATTGGGGAACCTCCCTATGCAATCTATGCTAGACCTTGTGCAACACTTGATCGAGCCGTGGGCGCAACAACTCTCCAAGATGGAATAACACCTCCCTCAATAGCTCTACCTCCTCTCACCCACACTCTAACAACACCACCACCACCTCCATCATCGCCTCTACCTTGAACAACTTACCTCCGTCATTGAGATCTATCCTCATCATTGTCACTCTCCAAAGGGGGAACTAACTCATCTAGAGAATTCAACCAAGGAATTGGGTGTGTAGTAAACCATTGAATATACTCAACTGGCATCTCAACATCCAAAATATTTGTCATGTAGTCCCAAGTCATTGGACCTAATCCTTGGTACTCACCGAATGATGCCTCATAGGAAATAATACGCCCCCAAGTAGATCTCTCCTTGTGTACGCGAGCGTACACAACAGATCCCTATGGCATATCCTGAGGATGACAATACTATCTCATCACTCTAGTAACCAGAAACCTTTCAAGGATATATAGAGCCTAACCGATCAACCATCATGACATAAACACATTTTTAATCTCATATAGATCCTTTTTCCATGCCTCACAACCAATGTAGGGTCTCCAACAGAATGTATCAATGTCATCAATATGATGGATCTAGCACTCTAGCTTTCCCAACTTAGGTTGGATAATGATACCATTGTAGCTATAGATATAAGGGTAACCCACTAGATGCTCTATGTTTGTAATCGTCTGTGTTACTGGGATGTGCTCCAAGGCCCAAATCTAAAGCAAGACAACCACTGCAAATAAAATAGATCCTTGATCATATACCACCTGATGAAGATCATGATACAGATGGGCCAAAAATCAAGTACCCCAAGCAAATCAATTAGGATGCTCAATCATGTCCTCTAGATTCCTCCCCCAACCAACAAAAAATATGTGTTCTCTCCTACCTTCCATCATAAAACCTCCAATAAATGTTGCCAACACATAAGGAAATGAGACATATCTTTGTATCATAGTCTCCCACTGAATAGTGTACCCTCCAATCGCATCATCTTCAAATACACATTATAATGGATTGATGTCATCCTCATCTTGATTATAGTACACCAAATCACCAACTACGAGAATCTAAAGTATCCTATAGACATCCTCCGAAGTCATAGTCATCTCTCTAGAAGGTAAGTGAAAGGTGTTATGATCATTATGTCATCGCTCGACTAATGCAATCAATAGACCTTTGTTCACTGGGAACTGAGGCATGTCTAGAAAATAACCAAGGCCACAATGACCAATCACGCGTCTCTCTATAGGAGACAACTTCTCAATCATGTCAAAGGGTTTGGGGTATTGACCCCTCATATTCAGCTTCCCTATGAGAGCCTGTTAAATTCAAACCATAAATCAGTCAATCATGGATCGATCATCTAAAGTCAATCAGCACATCAATATCATCTATCCTATCTACTAAAGTGAGATTTCTTATAATCTCGGTGAGCGCATCTATTTTTTATCCTACAGATCCTGAGGTCAGAAAAATACTAAAATAATCTATCCTATCAAGTTGACATCATTATCATATCGACAAATGACTAACAATCATAAAAAATGACTTAAAAAAAATATTAAAAAATAACCCTTCTCATATGTGACACTCTATATTGTAAAAACAACATAAACATCAAATGTGATGCAACATTCAATAAATGTGATGTAAGATTCATTGTGTGCGATGAAATATTCGTATGTGATAAAAAGCTTTCATATGTGACCGTAAAATTTTTGTGTGCGATAACAAAAGTGTCATATGAAATACTGTGTCATATGTGATACTCATCTATATGTGATAAAATGAATCTCAATTGTGATCCAAAACCTAACGTAATCCCCTAAATCAAATATGCTAATTTGAGTATCATATGTGATACAATAAATATTGCACATGATGAAATATTGATCATATGCTATAAAACATGAAAAAACCTAGTTTTTAATAAAAACACCCAGAAATTAATCAAAAACAAAAAAACAAAGATTGATCTCGATTACTCATCGAAGGTCCATATGTGGGAGGTCTCTAGTAGTGATGAACCTTCTCAAATTTGTGTTAGGAGTACAGAATCACCATGGAGGCTCGAAGGGATTTTCTCACTTAAAGGATTAAAATTGAATAGAAGTGAAAATAAAAAGTAAAAAGGGCTTTCCACCCTTTTATAAAGGGTATTTTACCACATTTCATTATTAAGGGTCATTAATCAAAAAAATTAATCGGGCAATTATTCAAATCAATTATTATCGGGAACTAAATCGAAATGACCAAAATGTAAAAAAAAAAAAAAAAATTAAAAAAATCATAAAAATTTATAAAATCTTCAAAATCCCTAAAAACTATCAAAACATTTTGATTTGCCTCCTGAGATGGCATACACACACCAAAAAATAGCATTTCCTTAATTAGGGCACATTTTAAAAATTAGGGTATCGAACATCGAATTTTTAAATCAAGACATCAAGGGGATCAAATTGTAAATCGAAAATATCAATCAATCATGCAAGCATAAAAAACAACAACATATCATATCCAGATTCAGAAATTAGATTATTCTTTAAACCATTACATTGATCACACAGTATTTCAAAGAGGGGAAAAATGTATACACTTGAAAATGGTCAAAGTCAAACATTAATTATTCAAGCAATTTAATTAAATAGATCAAAATTCCTCTATGATATAATTGAATTAAATATTTGATTATATAGTTCACTAGTAATTAATTAATTCTCCCACAATCAAATCAAAATCAAACCCATTTATATCTAATTTCACCTCTCTAATTCATCACATAACACATCATTCATGGCTAAAGTAATTAATTCTTTTGAAATAATAAAATCCTAAAATCTCTTACCAACTACAAAAGGACAAAAAAATCAATAACCAATGAGAGATAAGAGACAAGCTCACAAAGATCACTAATATCCTTTGTTATCCTAGCCATTCATTCTTATCAAACAATCTTACCTAACGTGACCATGGTTAGACATAAATCAACCCTAAGACCTTTGAAAAAATAATAAATAGTGAGCATTTTTTTTTCATTATCATCCACCTTCATTTAGAGTGATGTAGGAGAATCTTGGGATCATTGCAATCTTGCATCAACAAAAAACATCTGATTTTTTCAGTTCCTACTCACCGGTTACAATGTTTCTGTTGCGGTCGACTTCTTTTAATCCTTAGTGGTTACAGTCGTGTATTTGTGTTCTAAAGATCATTTGGAATCTTTTCCTATGATAGAAACTCATTTGGAGTATCGCACCTAAAGTAATGATGGATTTTTTGGCTATGTTTTGAATATGTTCTTCATGTTCTTACACCGGTTAGTGTTTGAATATTTGGATGGATTTCCTTGCTCGGTGGTGCGTATGGCTCATTTTCCTATAGCTTGTTTAATATTTGAAAAAGCCTTGCATGCCTCTTTATTCCAATCTACCTTGGCTCCTTTCTTCATCATCCTTGAGATTGGAATACTAGTTTCAGCAAAGTTAGTAATAAATCTCCTTAAGAAATTTACCTATCCAAAGATTGAATGCCCTTGACATTCTTAGGCTAAGGGATCTTGTCATCTATCCTTTCAGGGTCAATCCTTACTCCATCTCTAGATACAATATTCCCTAAAATCTTTCCCTCTGTCACCCCAAAAACATATTTTTTGGGTTAAAAGAAACCCCATATTCCAATGCTCTCACAAAATTTTTCTCAATATGACCACAATGTTGCTCCTCTTTTGTTGAATAGGCAATAAGGTCATCTTGGTATACTGCTAGAAAAACATTTATAAAATCTACAAATGATACATCCATGGCTCTTTGAAATGTTGCTCCAGCATTTGTCAATCCAAAGGGAATTCTGACATACACATAAGTGCCCCATGGTGTCGTGAATGTTGTTTTGAACTTCTTTGATTCCTTGACCATGACTTGATTGTAACCTAAAAATCTATCCAACATAGACATCAATTCTAATCCGGTGACTCTTTGTAACATAGCTTCCATATTAGGCAACCCATATTTATCCTTTGGTGAATTGATGTTCAAGTTCCTGAAGTCTACACAAAGTCTAATATCACCATTTCTCTTTCTTACTGGTACCAAATTTGAGACCCATGTTGAATGTCTTATTGGTTTGATAATTCCAGCATCCTTCATCTTCTACAATTCTTCTTGCATCTTGGGAGCTAGGGTGGGATTGATAGGTCTTAATTTCTGTCTAAAAGGCTTTGTGCCTTCTTTTAAAGGAATCTCATGTTGGAAAAGGTCCTCTCTGTATGTCTTTAGGTCATCATAAGACCATACAAAGACATGTTTATACTTGTTAAGAAGATTAACCAACAACTCTCTGATTTTAGAGGACAGCTTCTTACCAATGAATACCTTCTTAGGAGCTTCATCTGTCCCCAAATTTATTTCCTCCAAGTTCTCTGGCTTATTCACAGTCCTTGCAGAATAGGACTTGTACTTATTGTCAAAATCTATCTCAAGCACAACCAATCCTTTGGGAACTCTGTTTCACTTCAGTTGTAGGACCTATTTTAAAAAAATAGTATCCTTACCATCCATAGTCTCTACAAACCCACTTAAATACATCTCTTTATTTGAAAAGTCTGATTCATAATGAAAAAATCTCAAAACATCTAAATCATCTTCAAAAACTTGCAAACTTTCAATATTGTCTGGGATAGAAGGCCTGGATTGAACTTCAATCTTAGAAATTCCTACAAAGGTAACATCTCCTCGTCGTAGAATAATGTTGGCCAAAAATTCTTCTATCTTTTTTTGATTCTTATCCATCCATTCAATACCAAAAGCATTAAAATTTTCTAGTTCATCCCATATAGCATTCCTATACTGCCTTAGTCTATAATTCTTTGAAGCATATTTAGACCTTATTTGAGAGATCACTAACTTAGAGTCTTCAATTACCCTAAGGTTCTTTATGTTGTATCTTGAAGCCAATCTCAGCCCAATCAACAAGGCCTCATACTCTGTAATATTATTACTACATGTGAATAACAAGAAGAATGAGAACTTGTAGGTCTTACCACTAGGAGCTATAAATAGAACTCCAACACCTACTCCTTCTTTTGAGCTTGAACCATCAAAGTACATGTTCCATAAGCCATTATTTTCTGCTATATTATCTTTTTATTCATTCAATAACACATGCTTATTTTCAACCCCATCCTTCCTATCTTGGACTTGGAAAGACCCAATGTCAGTATCCAAAAATTAGTTCATATTATTTTCACTAATTTCATGAATCATGTGAGGAATCCTTGTTTCTCTAGATACCTTGACACTTTGACTAGTGACATCAAAGGTATAAAATGAAAGATCACATTGAATACTCCCTTCCATTGAGGCACTCCACTTCCTTGATAAAATAATTTCATACTGAGGAGGGATGTCCACCACTAGAACACTCATAGTTAGCATCTTTTTAGGGCATGCAGCAAGTCTATAAGGCAGAGCCTTAATGGTACCTATGACAGGTAGTTCTCTAGAGTCCATTGCTTGACATCTCCCGTGAGGAGAATCAACTTGCAGACCTAATGACTTCATGATTTGTGCCCACATGACATTATTTGATGCCCCAAAATCTATCATACAATTCTTTAGCCTTTTACCATTTATAACCAGAGTTAGGAAAATGGATCTACAACTCCTAAAGGAGTGCTCACATGATTGGTAGTTAAGAAAACCTGAGGAATCTTTGAGACAATCACCTCTGATTCTTTGACTTTGTTATCAGTTTTATCCTTGGATTTTACTAACTTCTTGGTCATGCATTCTTGTGGAAGAGATGTTGCTCACCCATGTTAAAGTCTTTTCTTTGTGTTCCTCAATCCTCATCATCTCTGAGAGTGGAACCTTGACTATGATTTGTGACAACAACTGCCCCATATCAACTAGAGTATATTTTAAATTAAAAATGCATCGCTTCAAAGTAGTAACATTCTCATTTTCAACTTGTGTAGCAAGGCCTGGCTCAATATTTTTTTTATTTTCATGAATAGATGGAGTACTTACTATATGCACCCTAAAATGGTCACCTAGACTTTGGGCCCCATTTATCATTTTATCAATTTATCAATTTCCTAAATCAATGTTTTGCAATATTTTTAATTCAAATCAATTTCCTTGATCAAATTGTAATCAATTCAATTATTCAACTATTTCAATATTTCCTAAAGTTTGATCATTTTTATCTAATTAAAAGATTTAATTTTCTTTTTAATTAAATAAAATTTATCTAAATTAATTAAAAGATTTAATCTCCCTTTTAATTGAATAAAATTTATCTTATTTAATTAAAGTAAATTTCTCCCTTTTAATTAAATAAAATTCCTCTTATTTAATTAAAAGATTTAATCTCCCTTTTAATTAAATTCATCTTATTTAATTAAATTAAATTCCTCCCATTTAATTAAATAAAATTCTTCTAATTTATTTAATTATAAAAAAAACCCTCTTTTAATTAAATAAATAAAAATCCCCACTTAAAGCACTTTATTTGATGAAAAAGGCAATAAATTAAATAAAAATTCTTTTTTCTTCACATCCTCCTAAGTGGTGGGTTTTTTCCTCTTAATCTCAACCATTGATTATTTCTTTTTGCCTCTTAATCTCAATCGTTCACTTTTCTTTATAAGGAAATCCCTCATTCTCATTTTCATATTAGGTTTTCATAGTATTGTTATGCTGTAGGTTTGGAGAGCAATTTTGGAGGAGGATTTGAGCACTCAAGCTTGGATATTGCAACTTCTCTCTTCTTGTCTTCTTCTTCTTCTTGCATCCATGGCTACTCATGTAGATTA
>MU224875.1:3771732-3784220 GCA_018584345.1 Thuja plicata | reverse complement strand
ATGCATTTGAATCTCTCATTTCATGGTGTACTTGCATAGGCACTAACTAGGTCAATCTGAGGGCCTCCATTTCACACCTTTGTACTCCATGACTAGAGAGCTATGGATCGATATTTGAGGCCTCATTTTTGAGCAACCTTGGATGGAATGATTCATAGAAGTGTGTCAATATTTTAGCGCACACTTACCTCTCATGTCTTTACCTTCACCTTGTGGACAACAACTGGATTATCAGGCTTATCACCCTTCTTGATCTTTGTTTTCTTGATACCTTCAATAGGATTTTCTCTTCCTAGTACTTTCTTGGTATTTTCTCCTTCCTATCTAAAAAAAAATAACAGAGGGTCTGCCATCAGCATTTCCCACTGTTCTTCCTCTCAAATTGTAGTTACTCCTTACTTGAGAAACCATGTCTACAAAAATTCATGCAATTTCTTCATCTGTGAGTCTTCTCACTCCAAAAAAGTCACTTCCCCTTGTAGCATTGCATCTTATGTCATCAATCATTTCCTCTTCTCATTAGGCTCTTCTTCACTCCTCAAAAGTGCAGAAGTCATTACACAACCACTATCGTCATATAGTTCTTCTTCTTCTCTCTCTTGTTGTGACTCACTTGCAGATATGTTCAGAGAAATTGCACAATATTCAAGGCTATGTGGGGATTGGAAAGCAGTGCACCATGTAACATCATCACATATATTGACAGAGTTTCTTTGCAAAGGATCAAGGGTATTACCATTAGGCTTATCATTTCTTTGTGGGAAAATAGGCTTCCATCTTTCCATTGGGTAGTATATGGATAATTCTGCATCCTTGGTGGCCTATTGAAATTATTGGTAGTAGGTATGGTATCATTACTTGGAATCATAACATTCTTGTTATATGTGGGCTTTAAATCCTTAATGTCACTTAAGATATGTTTCATATTTATTTAATCTTTAGGCTTAGCAGCATAAGGCATATCTAGTTCTTTTCTAGCATGCTTCCAATCTTCTCTTCTACCCAACTTCCCTGACACTCTCCTATTTGTCTCAATATTCACTGTTGTCTTATATGCATCTCTAAGAGTTCTAGGATTCTTATCTCTAAGGAGGTAACCCATTTTTGTATCAAAATCATTCAAGTAAGTGGCAAGACAAACCTTATCATCAAGCCTTAAAACTTGGAATAATTTATGCATGGCCTTTTGAAATCTTGTATTGACTTCAGCAACATCCTCATTCTGATGTTTCTTAATGTTATTGAACTCATTTAACATGAAACCTTCATTTTTCTTATCACCATATTGTTCTTTAAAACAACTCTCTAACTCATCCATAGATCCTATGGAGTCAAAAGACAAACCCCTAAATCAGTCCCTAGCATCCTCAACTAGAGATTGCACAAACAATTTCATTATAATATCCTCATGCATGATCTCATAGTCATCCATCATATCAATAAAAATTTTCAAATGTTCCTCACAAGTGATAGCATTATTTCCAGCAAACTTGGGAATTTTATCTCTTATTTCATTTGGAACTACATTTGGATAACTAGGAACATCAATGAAAGAAACTTGTTTGTACCTTTATGCATGAGTTGGTCTATTTGGAAAAGGATTGTCATCTTGAGAAGCAGATGCCTTGGCATGTGATGTTCTGGCTGCTCCATCACCAAAAGGCCTAGAAGTCTGCCTAAGAAGATCCATCTTATTCTTCATCTCTAGAGCAGCAGCCTCCAACTTGGCCTTTTCAAGCTCTTTAGCTATGATCTCTTTTTGCATTCCATCCCTCTCTAGATCAATATCCAACTTGGACATCTGATCTACTAGAACCTTGGGATTCACAGGTTCATCTATTTGAACACTTGTTACCTTTTGTTTCCCCTTATTTCTTGGTTCTTGGGTAGTAAATACTTGTTGGATAACATGTTCCTCTTCAAATTGTTCATTTTTATTAACCTGGTTCATTGCCTCCAATCTTAGCAACTACCATTTCTTTTTCTCAATAAGACTTTGGTCATGTCTAATCTTATCTTCTTTTTCTTTCTCTCTTCTTTGTCTGATGGCAATCTGCTCATGGATTATCCTATCCAATTCAAAAATTTCTTCTACGACACTATCATTATCAGGAAGAGTAGTATCAGATTCTGCAATCTCCTTCTCACTAGGTGAGTGATAATCTTCATAAGCATCCAATCCCAAATCAATAGCTTCTTCATAATTTAATGCATTGTCTTCTTGATTTCGCTGGATTGGTTCATCTATCCTTGTGTTCTCCACTTGTCTCTCATTTTGAGGAACAATTCTATTTCTCTTTCCTTTTCTTGGATGACTGGCCTTAGAGGTAAATGGAAACTCATCCTCCATCTTATCTTTAGGACGTCTCTTTACCCAAGCTCTAGTGTTCCTATGACTCATATCAAGAAAGTGTATGTAAATTGAAATATATTAATCAACACTACTGCAGAGAAAAATCAGAGTTGTCACCCAACAAGTTGGGAAAATATAATACTTTACGAGAATGAAAAAGGTAGGAACAACACTGACAGAACACAAGGTACTCTATACTTCCAATGGTCAACTTGCTGGTCAATTAGGACACTATACTAAACTCTTCCCCAGCGGAGTCTCCATTTTTTTTGTGTTTAAAAATGTTTATGCTATCTAAAGCTACCAATATGCCTTAAAACTAAGGTTAGGAGTGGTTAGCTCCAACTGTAGAAGCTTTGTAAGACAATTGGACCAACTATAGGGACAAGAATGTCCTCTACACTTCTGGCTCTACAAAACCAAGGTGGGTGCACCTAATCCAGATCACATAGAACTCTTTACAACTCTTCAACACTCTAGGTTATAACAATAGATGATGGTAAGAAAGTACTAAATATTAACCAGGCATTCATTGACTTTGTATTACCAAGTAGGACATACAACCAACAACCATAGGATATGAAAAGGACTTAATAATGGTAATAACCAAACTATATCAGACATGCATCAACAAAGAGTAGAAAAGATTCTGACTAGTGCCTTATCCATTGGGCAACTTCTTCAATCCAAATATTGAAATAAAAAGACAACCTATAGGAAAGGGTTCACAGCCATAAACACAAGTATCTCAAATCACACACTTGCTTATAAGATCCCTATTCATATACATCAAATGAATCTATATTTCCCCCAAAGTATCTTTAATCTGATCCTAGATCAAAACTATGGAATGAAATATGCACAGATAATTCTATGTATTGGATAAGAAAAATCCAAAATTCAAACAACAAAAGCCAAGGAGAGACTTGAAACTAAGACAATGCATTAATTATAATGAATCCAAATCTATAACAATAATACTGAATAACTACACCACTCAATAATCTACAAAAGATCAAAAGTATCTATCTAAGCATGAAATACAGTCTGATACCAAATCTGATATATCCCTGGGACTCAAACTTCTGAAACTAACAATTAGGATCAGAAAATTTGGACCCCCCATATAGAGAAAGGAAAGCCTTAAGTACAAGGATGAAACCCTAGGATAGGGCTCCAACAACTTCCTGTCAATTCATAAATGCCATCCTATCTCACCAATCTGATCTTTCTCCAAAATATCACCTAAAATATATGTCCTAACGATCCACTTACCAAATTTCAATCAGAGGTCCAACCACATAAATGTAGAATACTCAAAGCATGGTAGAAGACATCCCAAAATAGGAAGAAATCAGAGATCCAAGGGACCACCATACTGCATTGAATGTGTTTAGACCCACAAAACATAACCCTAGACAAAAAAATGGTGCCATTTAGACAAACATGGGCTAAAATAAACCTTGAGCCACTTGCCTCCAAGTCTAAGAACACGCCACTATGGTAAAATGCGTAGAAAGATTCAAATTTTTAAAATATTAACCACAACAGCTAACTCCTCTAGCATGAAGCACATCAAAGGCTGAGATCAAGATCCCTTTACAACTTTAAAATAGAACCATTGATGCACTTTAAGTTATCTAGGTACTTTATGAAAAATAAAGTTACTTTGCCTGGTCAAACATCGTTGACATCCATGTGGAAACATCCCAATGGCCCTTGAAACCACCTTCCCACCTTATCTAACGTAGGCCCCACACTCTTTACCTTATCACCAATCTGAACACGCTTCATGCATTTCATGACCGAGCGGTGCTTAACTTCCTCGCATCTTTCCTTCACGCGGTAGTGCATTATTGTCAGATCTCAATCTGCCTTCATCACTTTCTTTTCCATCCATCGCCACTCATCGCCATTTGATTTGATCCATCATCAGTCCCACCTAACCAACCTGTCCCACCACCTATCAAACCTGCCACATGTCACACCCGCACTACTACGCGATGTGACTGGACCTGTGTTGACTTGGATTGCGCCATCACGCCTTGATGCCATCTTTCATCCTTTCAACCTCATCACCTAAGCATAGGCCCACCAAATTTATCCATCATGTCTGCCAGCTAGCCACCATTAACCACAACACTTTGCAAACCATCAGCAAAAAAGGCGCTTGCCTTTCAGCACTTGACTACTATGGGTTGGGATATAAAAACATCAAAGTTCCCTGACACATAGAAAATGTGGGATAAAAGACCTAGGGCATTTGAAACTCAAAACACACCAGCAAAGACCAAAGATGAAAGTGAATGGTTAACTCTATCAAGTGACCAAAAGGGGGCAATACACGGCCATAAAAATCCTCTGCAACCAACTCATGCGAAAATAGACCAGAAAAACTTAGACATAAATGATCAACCCCAAATAGCATTATCGAGCAACAATAGCAGCATCATAGAGCAACAATACCGAGTGACCTTACCGAGAAATATAGTGCAAACTGGGCACCAGTACTGTCCGAATGTCAGTGTAAACTGAGTACCATAGTTTAATGTCTTTTCACCATTCTTGGTTATTTGTACCATGGAAACCCTAATTTCATTAATAGCTCTAACAGTGGCTCTAACCAGGGATATATGTCTCTTGTAGGCATAATAAGGATTCTAAATCTCAGGGATAAGCAGACTACCCAAAAAAATGGAAAGGAAACCTAATCTAAAATAGAAAGTAGGAAATAATAGAAGGAAACCTACTCCTAAAACTACAAAGACCTACTTACAACTACTGTTCATGGATTTTGAGACTTTAAGAGAAGTAAAATTTTAAGAATTGTCCATGAACAGGCAATTCCAAAACATTTCCAAGAAATTCCTTAATGATGTATGAATTTTCACCCCATTTGTTGTCAATAACATATGGTCCAAGCCAAATAGGATCAAATTTACCATGTTTATCTTTATCCTCAAGTCTAACATTCCACATCCGGACCAGATCATCAACTTCAAAGCTCCTAATAGTTGTTCT
Source organism: Thuja plicata (assembly GCA_018584345.1). NCBI lineage: Eukaryota > Viridiplantae > Streptophyta > Pinopsida > Cupressales > Cupressaceae > Thuja > Thuja plicata. The sequence goes on along the minus strand of MU224875.1, from coordinate 3,778,846 downwards.
TTTATCAAAAAGATTCTTATACTGCAACTGCAACTGAACATTCTTTTCATGTGTATCCCTCCTTGATTCATCAGGTTGTATCAAGTCATCCATCCTGAGTCTCATATCATCATCCATCTCTTCATCATATTCCTGGACAAACTTGTACATCTACAATAGATTATTTTGAGGCAACCTAGCATGAATTCCATACACCAATTCAAAGGGTGCACAACCAATTTCCTTCTTGATTTTTACTTTGTCAGCCCATAGTGCTAACTGTAACTTTGAATCCCAAGCCTTCTTGTTCTTGTCCAACATCCTCTTAAGTATCTTGATTAAACTTTTATTACTAGATTCAGCCTGGCTATTCCCTTGTGGGTGATATGGAGACGAGTAAGAAATTTGGAACCCATACTGCTGGTAGAAAGAACTAAACTCTTCTAATCTAAAACACATTGCATTATCCACCATAATACTCTCTAGACATCCAAATCTGGTCAAGACATTTTGTAACATGAAATCAATCACAGCCTTACTAGTAACTCTTCTAGTGGGAATTTCTTCAACCCATTTAGTAAAATAGTCAGTTGCTACTAGAATCCATGAATGACCTCCACTTGATTTGTTTTCAATCTCACCAATGAAGTCCATACCCCATTTCTGAAAAGGTGCCTCCGCTACAACAGGTTTCAAGGGAAAGATACTCCCAAACTTGAGCTTTCCTGCAAATCTTTGGCATGCATCACATCTCTTAACATAATTGTGGGCATCCTTGAAGATAGTTGGCCACCAAAAGCCAAACATTTATAAAATCTCCAAATGCTACATCCATGGCTCTTTGAAATGTTTCTCCAGTATTTTTCAATCTAAAGGGCATTCTGACATACACATAAGTGCCCCATGGTGTGGTGAATGCAGTTTTGAACTGCTCTAATTCCTTGACCATGACCTGATTGCACCCTAAAAATCCATCCAACATAGACCTCAATTCTGATCCACTGACTCTTTGTAACATAGCTTCCATATTAGGCAACTCATAGTTATCCTTTAGCGAATTTATGTCCAAGTTCTTGAAGTCTACACAAAGTCTAATATCACCATTTTTCTTTCTTACTGGTACCAAATTTGATACCCATGTTGAATGTCTTATTGGTTAGATAATTCCAGCATCCCTCATCTTCTTCAATTCTTCTTACATCTTAGGATCTAGGGTGGGATTGATAGGTCTTGATTTCTGTCTAAAAGGCTTTGTGCCTTCTTTTAAAGGAATCTCATGTTGGAAAAGGTCCTCTCTATATGCCTTTAAGTCATCATAAGACCATGCAAAGACATGTTTATACTTGTTAAGAAGATTAACCAACAACTCTCTGATTTTAGAGGATAGTTTCTTACCAACGTATACCTTCTTAGGAGCTTCATCTATCCCCAAATTTATTTCCTCCAAGTTCTCTGGCTTGTTTACAATCCTTGCAGAACAGGACTTGTCCTTATTGTCAAAAGCTTTCTCAAGCACAACCAATTCTTTGGGAACTCTGTTTGACTTCATTTGTAGGACCTCTTTGCCAAAAAAAAATATCCTTACCATCCATGGTCTCTAAAAACCCACTAAAATCCATCTCTTTATTTGCAAAGTCTGATTCACAATGCAAAAATCTCAAAACATCTAAATCATCTTCAAAAAATTGCCAACTTTCAATATTGTTTGGGATAGAAGGCCTGGATTGAACTTTAATCTTAGAAATTCCTACAAAGGTAACATCTCCTGGACATAGAGAAATGTTGGCCAAAAATTCTTCCATCTTTTTTTGATTCCTATCCATCCTGTCAATACCAAAAGCATTAAAATTTTCTAGTTCATCCCATACAACATTCCTATAATGCCTTAGTCTCTGATTCTTTAAAGCATATTTAGACCTTATTTCAAAGATCACTAACTCAGAGTCTCCAATTACCCTAAGGTTCTTTATGTTGTGTCTTAAAGCAAATCTTAGCCCAATCAACAAGGCCTCATACTCTGCAATATTATTAGTACATGTGAATAACAAGGAGAATGAGAACTTGTAGGTCTTGCCACCAGGATCTATCAGGAGAACTCCAGCACCTGCTCCTTCTTTTGAGCTTGCACCATCAAAGTACATGGTCCATAAGCCATTATTGTCTTCTATATTATATTTTTCTTTAGTCAATAACACATGCTGATTTTCAACCCCATCCTTCCCACCTTGGACTTGGAAAGACCCAATGTCAGTATCCAAAAAGCAGTTCATATTATTTTCACTAATTTCCTCAATCATGTGAGGAGTCCTTGTTTCTCTAGATACCTTGACACTTTGACCAATATCATCAATGGTAGAAAATGAAAGATCACACTGAATACTCCCTCACATTGAGGCACTCCACTTCCTTGATAAAAGCATTCCATACTGAGGAGGGATTTCCACCACTAGAACCCTCATAGTTAGCATCTTTTCAGGGCATGCAACAAGTCTATAAGGCAGAGCCTTAATGGTACCTATGACAGGTACTTCTCTAGAGTCCATCGCTTGACATCTCCCATGAGGAGAATCAACTTGCAGTCCTAATGACTTCATGATTTCTATCGGCATGACATTATTTGATGCCCTAGAATCTATCATACAATTCTTTAGCCTTTTACCATTTATAACCAGGGTTAGGAAAAATGGATCTACAACTCCTAAATGAGTGCTCACATGATTAGTACATAGTAAAACCTAAGGGATCTTTGAGACAATCACCTCTAATTCTTTGACTTTGTTATTAGTTTTATCCTGTTATTTTTCTATCTGCTTGACTTATTCTTGCTCATGCATTCTTGTGGAAGAGATGTTTCTCACCCATGTTTTCCTCAATCCTTATCATCTCTAAGAGTGGAACCTTGACTGTGATTTTTGACAACAACTACACCATATTAACTGGATTATATTTTAAATCACAAATGCCTCACTTCAAAGTAGTAACATTCTCATTTTCAACTTGTGTATCAAATCTTGGCTCAATCTTTTTGTTATTTTCATGAGTACATGGAGTACTTACCTCTGGTTTCTTTACCTTCACCTTGTGGAAAACAACTAGATTATCAAGCTTATCACCCTTCTTGATCTTTGTTTTCTTGATACCTTCAACAGGATTTTCTCTTCCTAGTACTTGCTCAGTATTTTCTCCTGCCTGTCTGAGAAAAATACCAGAGGGTCTACCATCAGCATTTCCCATTGTTCTACCTCTCAAATTGTAGTTACTCCTTGCTTGAGAAACCATGTCTATAGTAATTCATACAATTTATTCATCTGTGGGTCTTCTCACTGCAAAAGCATCACTTCCCCTTGTAGAATTGCATCTTATGTCATCAATCATTTCCTCTTCCTCATCATGCTCTTCTTTACTCCCCAAAAGTGTAGAAGTCATTGCATAACCACTATCATCATATAGTCCATCTTCTTCTTCTCTTTCTTTTTGTGACTCACTTGCATATATGTTCAAATCAATTGCACAATAATTAGTGTTATGTGGGGATTGGCAAGCTATGCACCATGCAACAACATCACATGTATTGACAGATTTTCTTTGCAAAGGATCAGGAGTATTACCATTAGGCTTGTCATTTCTTTGTGGGAAAATAGGCTTCCCATCTTTCCGTTGGGTAGTATATGGATATTTCTACATCCTTGGTGGCCTATTGAAATTATTGGTAGTAAGCCTGGTATCATTACTTGGAATACTAACATTCTTGTTATCTTCAGGCTTTAAATCCTTGACGGAACTTAAGATATATTTCATATTTATTTAATCTTTAGGCTTAGCAGCATAAGGCCTATCTGGTTCTTTTATAGCATTCTTCCAATATTCTATTCTACCCAACTTCCCTGATACTCTCCTATTTGTCTCAATATTCACTATTGTCTTATATGCATCTCTGAAATTTATAGGATTCTTATCTCTAAGGAAGTAACCCATTTTTGAATCAAAAGCATTCAAGTAAGTGGCAAGACAAACCTTATCATCAAGCCTTAAAACTTGGAATAATTTATGCATGGCCTTTTGAAATCTTGTATTGAATTCAGAAACATCCTCATTCTGATGTTTTTTAATGTTATTGAACTCATTTAACATTAAACCTTCATTTTTCTTATCGCCATATTGTTCTTTAAAACATCTCTCTAACTCATCCATACATCATATAGAGCCAAAAGACAAACCCCTAAACCAGTCCGTAGCAACCTCAACTAGAGATTGCACAAATAATTTCATTATTACATCCTCATGCATGATCTCATAGTCATCCATCATATCAATAAAATTTTTCAAATGTTCCTCATAAGTGATAACATTATTTCCAGCAAACTTGGGAATTTTATCTCTTATTTCATTTGGAACTACATTTGGATAACCAGGAACATCAATGAAAGAAAATTATTTGTACCTTTATGCATGAGTTGGTCTTTTTGGAAAAGGATTGTCATCTTGAGAAGCAGATGCCTTGGCATGTGATGTTGTGGCTGCTCCAACACCAAAAGGCCTAGAAGTCTGCTTGAGAAAATCTATCTTATTCTTCATTTCTAGAACAGCAGCCTCCAACTCATCCTTTTCAAGCTCTTTAGCTATGATCTCTTTTTCCATTCTACCCCTCTCTAGATCAGTGTCCAACTTGGAAATCTGATCTAGTAAAACCTTGGGATTCATAGGTTCATCTATTTGAACACTTGTTACCTTTTATTTCCCCTTATTTCTTGGTTCTTAGGTAGTAAATACTAGTTGGATAACAGGTTCCTCTTCAACTTTTTCTCAAGAAGACTTTGGTCATGTCTAATCTTATCTTCTTTTTCTTTCTCTCTTCTTTGTTTGATGGCAATCTGCTCATGGATTCTCCTATCCAATTCAAAAATCTCTTCTACTACACTATCATTATCAGGGAGAGTAGTATCAAATTCTACAATCTCCTTCTCACTAGGTGAGTGATAATCTTCATAAGCACCCAATCTCAAATCAGGAGCTTCTTCATTCTTTGATGCATTTCCTTCCTAATTACTCTGGATTGGTTCATCTATCCTTGTGTTCTCCACTTGTCTCTCATTTTGAGGAACAGTTCTATCTCTCTTTCCTTTTCTTGGATGACTAGCCTTAGAGGTAGTTGGAAACTCATCCTCCATATTGTCTTCAGGATGTCTCTTCACCCAAGCTCTAGTGTTCCTATGACTCATATCAAGAAATTGTATGTAAATTGAAATATGTTAATCAACACTGCTATAGAGAAAACTCGGAGTTGCCACCCAACAAGTTGGGAAATTATAACACTTTACAATAATGAAAATGGTAGGATTAACACTCACAAAACACAAGGTACTCTATACTTCCAATGGTCAACTTACTGGTCAATTAGGACACTATACTAAACTCTTCCCCAACAGAGTCCTCATTTTTTTGGTGTTTAAAAAATGGTTATGCTATCTAAAGCCACCAATATGCCTTAAGACTAATGTTAGGAGTGGTTAGCTCCAAGTATGGAAGCTTTGTAAGAAAATTGGACCAACTATAGGGACAATACTTCCCTCTACACTTTTGGATCTGCAAAACCAAGGTGGGTGCACCTAATCCAGATAATAGATGACTCTTTACAGCTCTTCAACACTCTGGATTATAACAACAGATGATGGTAAGAAAGTACTAAATACTAACCAGACATTCATTGACTCGGTATTACCAAGTAGGACATACAACCAACAACCATAGGATATGAAAAGGACTTAATAATGGTTTTTATGTAAATTTTTAGGACATAACCAAACTATATCATACATGCATCAACAAATAGTAGAAAAGATTCTGACCAGTGCCTTGTCCATTGGGCAACTTCTTCAATCCAAATATTGAAACAGAAAGAAAAACTATAGGCAAGGGTTCACAGCCATAAATACAAGTATCTCAGATCACACACTTTCTTATAAGTTCCCTATGCATATACATCAGATGACTCTATATTTCCCCCAAAGTATCTTTAATCTGATCCTAGATCAGAACTACGGAATAAAATATACACACAGATAAATCTATGTATTGGATAAGAAAAATCCAAAATTCAAACAACAAAATCCAAGGAGAGACTTGAACCTAAGATAATGCATTAAGTATAATGAATCCAAATCTGTAACAATAAGATTGAATAACTACACCACTCAATAATCTTCAAAAGATCAAAAGTATCTATCTAAGCATGAAATATAGTCTGATTCCAAATCTGATATATCCCTGGGACTCAAACTTCTATAACCAACACTTAGGATCAAAAAATTTGGACCCCCCATACAAAGAAAATAAAGCCATAAGTACAAGGATGAAACCCTAGGAGAGGGCTCCAAAAATTGTCTCTCAAGTCATAAATGCCATCCTCTCTCGCCAATCTGATCTTTCTCCAAAAGATTACCTAAAAGATCTGTCCTGACGATCCACTTGCTAAATTTCAATTAGAGGTACAACCACATAAATGTATAAAACTCAAAGTATGGTAGAAGACATCCCAAAATATGAAGAAATCAGAGATCCAAGATGTTGATCACCAAGTTTTGTTGATCATTAGTGTCCTGCACTTAGTCATTTATCTAGGAAGGTTAGTTGGCCATCACTGCGACTGAGCTATCTAGTATAGGCCGAGCAGTAGTTATTTCTGAGCAGATAGTAGTTGCTAAGTTACATAGAAGCTGAGTGAAGTTGTTCAGTTCATGCTGAGCGTCAGAGTCTTCATATGTCGAGCAAGACAACTTTGTCATATATGTCAAGAATAGATCAAACTTGAAGGTAAACTATTTTGAGCCGACTTATTTTGGTATTTAATGTTTTCAACAGAGTTAATTATGCATTAAATTATTTGATCCAATATGTGGCATAGAGCCAATCAGAAAATTGGAATTCCCAAGTGGCATAAGTGTTTGATCTTGATTGTTGATCTAGATCTCATTGCCAGATACATAAGGTATATAAGATTGCTTCTTACCCTAATTTTAGAGAAGGTGTGTGTGTGTGTGTGTGTGTGTGTGTGTGTGTGTGTGTGTGTGTGTGTGTGTGTGTGTGTGTGTGTGTGTGTGTGTGTGTGTGTGTGTGTGTGTGTGTGTGTGTGTGTGTG
>MU224875.1:3704191-3741564 GCA_018584345.1 Thuja plicata | reverse complement strand
GTGTGTGTGTGTGTGTGTGTGTGTGTGTGTGTGTGTGTGTGTGTGTGTGTGTGTGTGTGTGTGTGTGTGTGTGTGTGTGTGTGTGTGTGTGTGTGTGTGTGTGTGTGTGTGTGTGTGTGCGTTACAAAAGAGATATGAGAAGGGTTATTTTGAGTTAAGAAGCATAGATCTAGTACAGCAATAAAGAAATGAGCAGCAGAGTAAAGTTATATCATATTATTAGATCAGAGAAGGTATTGAAAAGAGGAGATCTGTCATCAGCCTCTGAGTGCATATCGAAGGATTAGATCTTGAGACATTCTAACAAGTGTATCAGGTGAAATCTCTTAATCGAGTGGTTCTAATAGACCTTTCTAAATCTCTTACCCGAGTGCTTACTTTATTGTAAATTTAAATCCTTTTACAAGGTAGATTGTAATGATCTATAGCTCTTAACTGAGCAGACCTTTAATTAGGTAGATTACAAGTTGTGATCAAACTTTGTAGCCCTAACAGGCACACTTTATTGTTGCAGTAGTGAAGATTTTTGTGGGTGTCATCCCCACCCGAGTTTTACCTTATTGGGTTTCTGGGTTACCAAATTATGTGTCTTGAGTTACTTATTTTATGTTATGGATGCTACTAGTTGATAGATCAATTACATTTATGGTATGGTTGTGGATCAGTTTATTTTAAGTGTTAAAAGTTATAAGATTTGATTCACCCCCCTCCCCCTCTCAGTATCTTGCTTTCCCATATTTTATTTCCAACACAAGAGACCACCATACTACATTGAATGTGTTCATACCCACAGAACATAACCCTTTACAAACAAATGACACCATTAAGATAGTCATGGACCAAAAGAGACCTCGAGCCACTTGCCTGCAAGTCTGAGAACTCACCACCATGGTAAAATGCACAGAAAGATTCAAAATTTTAAAATATTAACCACAATGGCTAACTCCTCTAGTGCAAAACACATCGACGACCGAGATCAAGATCCCTTTACAACTTTAAAATAGAATCGTCGATGCACTTTAAGCTATCCAAGCACTTTATGAAAAGAAAAGCTACTTTTCCTGGTCAAACCTCATTGGCGTCCATGTGGAAACATTCCACTAGCCCTCGGAACCACCTGTCCACCTTCTCCGACATAGGCCCCACACTCTTTACCTTATCACCGATCTGGACACGCGTCGTGCATTTCATGACCACGCGGTGCTTAACTTCCTCGCATCTTTATGCGATCTCAATTTTTCTTCATTGCTTTCTTTTCCATTTATCGCCATACATCACCATCTAATTTGATCCATCCTCAGTCCCACCTAACCAACCTAGCCCGCCACCTATCAAACCTACCACATGTCACACCCGCGCTACTACTTGATCCGACTGGACCTATGCTGACTCAGACTGTGCCATCGTGCCTTGCTACCACCTGTTATCCTTTCAACCTTGTCACTTGAGCATGGGTCCACCAAAATTATCCATCCTATCCACCATCTGGCTGCCATTAACTGTAGCACTTCACAAACCATCAGCCAAAAAGGTGCTTGCCTTTTGGTACTTAGCTACTACAGGCTAGGATATAAAAACATCAAAGTTCCCCGACACACAATAAATGTGGGATAAAATACCTCGGGCATATGAAACTCAAAACACACCAGCAAAGACCAGAGACCAAAGTGATCAGTTAACTCTATCAAGGTGACCAAAAGGGGACAATACGCGGCCACAACAATCCTCTGCAACCAACTCATGCAACAATGGACCAGAAAAACTTAGACTTAAATGAGCAACCTCAAACAACATTACCGAGCGACAATGCAATATCACCAAGCAACAATACCGACCGACCTTACCAAGCAATATAGTGCAAATCGAGCACCGGTATTGTCTGAACATCAGTGTAAACCGAGCACCATAGTTTAATGCCTTTTCACCTTTCTCGGTTATTTGTACCATGGAAAGCCTAATTTCATAAATAGCTCTAACAAGGATGAAAAGGGAGAGACATTGATCATGAGGAGAACCTTGTACCATGATGAAAACATAGAGAACCATTGGTAAAGAAAGAACCTATTTTGATCTAGATGTCTTGTTAATGGTAAGGTATGTAAAGTTTTTGTTGATGGTGGTAGTTCAAAGAATCTGGCATCTGAGGAAATGGTGGACAATTTGCAGTTGGAGAGGTCTAAATATTTCAAACCCTATGAAGTTGCATGGATAAAGGATGATCACAAGGTGTTGGGAAGTGAACAATGTTGGGTTAAGTTTAAAATAGGGAAATATCATGAGAAGTTTTGTGTGATATAATGCCTATGGATGTATGTCATGTTTTGTTGGGTAGACCTTAGAAATTTGATAGACAGATTTACATGATGGGAGAATAAATACGTATACTTTTGTGGCTAATAGTATGAAACATAGATTGATGCCTTTGAAGGAACCTTTTAAAGGGAAAATTTGTACTAGTGCTAGAGTTTGCTTGGCTGATGGAAGTAAATTCCTAGAAGGTATGGGACATGAGAATGTTTATTTTGCAATTGTTCCAAAGATGATTGAGAGTGTAGATCTGAGCGGTGAATACCCTTAAGAGATGAAGGACATGTTGGATGAGTATGCAAATGTGATTTCAGATAATGTACTTGATGGTTTACTGCCAGTTAGGAGTATTATTACTTGCATGGATCTAATTTCTAGAGCCATCTTGCCTAATAAAACATCTCATTGATTGACACCTATAGAGAATGAGGAGTTGAATAGACAAGTACGTGATTTCTTGCTGAAAGGATTAATCAAAGAAAGTTTGAGTCCTTGTGTAGTACCTATTGTATTGGCACCTAAGAAGGATGGATAGTGGAGGATGTGTACAAAATATAGAGCAATAAACAAGATTACTATCAAGTACCTATTTCCTTTACCTAGGATGGATGACATGATGGATTTCTTGAGTGGAGCTAAGTATTTCATGAAGATTGATTTAAAGAGTGGTTATCATTAGATTAGAATAAAAGAAGGTGGTGAATGAAAGACTTCCTTTAAGCCTAAAGAAGGTTTGTATGAGTGGTTAGTAATTCATTTTTTTTTGTCTAATGCACTAAGTACTTTCATGAGGTTGATGAATGAGGTGTTGAAGGAATTTTTGGGTAAGTTTTTCATAGTTTATTTGGATGATATTTTGATTCTCAGTAAGACAAAAGAGGAACACATGTTGCATGTAAGGCACGTATTGCAGAGATTAAGAGAAGAAAATTTGTTGATAAATTAGAAGAAGTGTAATTTTATGAAGAATGAGATTGTATACCTTGGATTTGTGATTTATGCTAAAGGTTTAAAGATGGATCCTGAGAAGGTTAGAGAAATTATTGAATGGCCTGAACTTGAAGGTGTTAGTGATGTTAGATCATTTCATGGCTTGGAAATTTTTTATAGGAAGTTCATAAGGAATTTTAGTTCTATTTGCAATGCTGTGAGTGAGACAATGAGGGGAGATAAGAAGGAATTCAGATGGATAGGTGGAGCACAGAGGAGCTTTGATTTGTTGAAGCAAAAGGTAACTGAACAACCTATGTTAGCACTACTATATTTTAGTAAAGTCTTTTAGGTTGATTGCAATGCTAGTAGAAGTGTAATTGGAGCAGTACTGATTCAAGAAGGTAGACCAGTTGCTTACATTAGCGAAAAATTGAATGATGCTAGGAGAAAGTGTTCTATTTATGATCAAGAATTTTATGCTATTGTTCAAGCTTTGAAGAAGTGGAAACATTACTTATTGCCTAAATATTTTGTGTTGTATACCAATCATTGGGCTTTACAATATTTGCATAGTCAGGGTAAGCTGAATCATAGACACATGAGATGGGTTGAATTCTTACAAATTTACTCATTTGTGTTGAAGCATATGAGTGGTAAGTCTAACAAAGTTGTTGATGCTTTGAGTAGAAGAAGGAATATTATGATAGAGATGAAGGTGACAATGCTTGGATTTGATGAATTGAAGACTTTTTATGAAGAGGGTCTTGATTTTGTTTTGTCTAATGCACTAAGTACTTTCATGAGGTTGATGAATGAGGTGTTGAAGGAATTTTTGGGTAAGTTTATCATAGTTTATTTGGATGATATTTTGATTCTCAGTAAGACAAAAGAGGAACACATGTTGCATGTAAGGCACGTATTGCAGAGATTAAGAGAAGAAAATTTGTTGATAAATTAGAAGAAGTGTACTTTTATGAAGAATGAGAATGTATGCCTTGGATTTGTGATTTATGCTAAAGGTTTAAAGATGGATCCTGAGAAGGTTAGAGAAATTATTGAATGGCCTGAACTTGAAGGTGTTAGTGATGTAAGATCATTTCATGGCTTGGAAAGTTTTTATAGGAAGTTCATAAGGAATTTTAGTTATATTTGCAATGCTATGAGTGAGACAATGAGGGGAGATAAGAAGGAATTCAGATGGACAGATGGAGCACAGAGGAGCTTTGATTTGTTGAAGCAAAAGGTAACTGAACAACCTATGTTAGCACTACTATATTTTAGTAAAGTATTTTAGGTTGATTGCAATGCTAGTGGAAGTGTAATTGGAGCAGTACTGAGTCAAGAAGGTAGACCAGTTGCTTACATTAGTGAAAAATTGAATGATGCTAGGAGAAAGTGTTCTATTTATGATCAAGAATTTTATGATATTGTTCAAGCTTTGAAGAAGTGGAAACATTACTTATTGCCTAAATATTTTGTGTTGTATACCAATCATTGGGCTTTACAATATTTGCATAGTCAGGGTAAGTTGAATCAGAGACACATGAGATGGGTTGAATTCTTACAAATTTACTCATTTGTGTTGAAGCATATGAGTGGTAAGTCTAACAAAGTTGTTGATGATTTGAGTAGAAGAAGGAATATTATGACAGAGATGAAGGTGACAATGCTTGGATTTGATGAATTGAAGACTTTGTATGAAGAGGGTCTTGATTTTGTTTTGTCTAATGCACTAAGTACTTTCATGAGGTTGATGAATGAGGTGTTGAAGGAATTTTTGGGTAAGTTTTTCATAGTTTATTTGGATGATATTTTGATTCTCAGTAAGACAAAAGAGGAACACATGTTGCATGTAAGGCACGTATTACAGAGATTAAGAGAAGAAAATTTGTTGATAAATTAGAAGAAGTGTACTTTTATGAAGAATGAGATTGTATACCTTGGATTTGTGATTTATGCTAAAGGTTTAAAGATGGATCCTGAGAAGGTTAGAGCAATTATTGAATGGCCTAAACCTGAAGGTGTTAGTGAGGTAAGATCATTTCATGGCTTGGAAAGTTTTTATAGGAAGTTCATAAGGAATTTTAGTTCTATTTGCAATGCTATGAGTGAGACAATGAGGGGAGATAAGAAGGAATTCAGATGGATAGATGGAGCACAGAGGAGCTTTGATTTGTTGAAGCAAAAGGTAACTGAACAACCTATGTTAGCACTACTATATTTTAGTAAAGTCTTTTAGGTTGATTGCAATGCTAGTGGAAGTGCAATTGGAGCAGTTTGAGTCAAGAAGGTAGACCAGTTGCTTACATTAGCGAAAAATTGAATGATGCTAGGAGAAAGTGTTCTATTTATGATCAAGAATTTTATGCTATTGTTCAAGCTTTGAAGAAGTGGATACATTACTTATTGCCTAAATATTTTGTGTTGTATACCAATCATTGGGCTTTACAATATTTGCATAGTCAGGGTAAGTTGAATCAGAGACACATGAGACGGGTTGAATTCTTACAAATTTACTCATTTGTGTTGAAGCATATGAGTGGTAAGTCTAACAAAGTTGTTGATTCTTTGAGTAGAAGAAGGAATATTATGACAGAGATGAAGGTGACAATGCTTGTATTTGATGAATTGAAGACTTTGTATGAAGAGGGTCTTGATTTTGCTGAACCTTGGAAACATTGTAAGGAACCTTTGGTTTGTTAGAATAACTGAGAGGGGGGGGTGAATCAGTGGCCTTAAAAATAATTCCAATATTCAACCAAAACTTATATCATAAATATAATACCTTCAGTTATCTTTCAGTCCTACAAGATGTATGCCTTGTGTAAATCAAACTTATACATATATTGCTCAGTGAATGTTTTGTTTATCCTTTTTCTAAGCTTTACCGAATAGCAGTAAATAAACTTAGTGCCTACCGACCAATCCTGTTTTAGTAATGTGTAATGCAAAACATCAAAGTAATGAACCATATACACATTTGACACATGGATTTTTAACGTGGAAACCATGTTAAGGTAAAAAAACACTTGGGACCGGTAACCCAAAATTTTCACTCTTCTGAAGTGAACTTGGCGAAGAGCCAACCCTGTTAAAGGTTACAAATACACTGTTAAGTGCGACCTTATTAGAGGATTTAAAACTAACAGTTTATCATTTGACCTAGCATTCACTATGCTATCAACATGAAAACCTTTTGATACTCTTGAGTATCTCAATACAATAAGGATGGTTAAATCCCACTCGATTAAGAGATTTTCTGAATTAATAGTTAAATTGAAATAGTAAATGATATGTTCAATAATACAACTTTAACTTTGTATATTTTTAGATCTATTGTAATTCCATAATACCTCTCTGATCAATGTTCTCTTCAATTCCTTTTCTCCCCTTTTTTCTTCTTGTTTCTCGGTGAATGATGTTGCTTCTCTGTTGCTCGGTGTCTGTAGAATTCTTGGTTCTGTCCTTCAGCCTGTAGGATCAGGTCTGCATGAAGACTTATATCTTAACCAAAATTATATTTACCATTTCTTTTTTCATAATGAATTACTTGTCTCTTTATATAGACATGATTTCACCGTTTACATTCCTTGTCTTTCTTGTTCTTGATGTAGATTGCTTCTTGATCTGCAAATCTCGCCATGCATTGCTTTAATCTTTAAAGCTTTGCTTTAGTTTTATTTCTTAGATTTCTCCTTGAAAATTGTGAATAAAACTAGCTTTAAATCTTTAGTTCAACTGATCAATGAAAACAAAGCAATCAATCAGTTAACTCGAAATAAATCTCCTATCAGCTAAGTGTTTTGTCATTTTCTAACTCCAGTTTTGATCGGTGATCAATTCTTAGTTTTCTCTGTTATTGACTCCAGTTGTCCTTAGGCATCAACTTCATTTCTTCTTAGTGTCACGGTGCTCGGTATAAACTGTGAACTTCTTGCGGTTCTTTGTCTGTCGGTGTTTACTGTCACTCAGTGTACACTGGATTTTTTATGTTTACCAATAACATAAACTTTATCTCTTTGGTTTCTTTAAGTCTATGACAAATCATATTATATAAATTTGACATCAATGAGAATACAGTACATTAACTGATTTAATGTCTTGCATTTACTTTCTATGGCTCAGTGATCATCAACTTATCATCTTCAAACATTCAATCAGTTATAGTTCATCAATCTCTCCCTTTGGAATTGATAGAAACATACTTATCAAAACAATATGAAATATGTAATGTAAAGCATGCCATATCATACCAAACTTATTATTCTATAACCAATTCAAATATCTGACTCTCGGTAAGCTCTTCTAGCTTAGATTTGATTCTTGCATAGTGCTTTCTTCATTCGTCATTCCCTTTACTAGATAGATGTAGAAACTTCTGATTATGTCTCTCCCTTTGTTTTATAATTTCTTCTCCCTTTTATAGATAGATGTATAGTGTTAAATTTCTTCAATTCTCTCCCTTTGATGGATGGTTTACTTCATTGAATATTTCTCTCCCTTTGACTGTTCCTCTCCCTGATGGATATTTCCCTTCTCTCTATTTTGATAATCATGATAGATATTTCATATGGATATATTCCTCTCCCTTTGACAACAATGCCAAAAAAATATATCTCTCTCCTGTCCATCAGCAATACAGCTCTATAGTAGCCAAAAATATCCCTGGTGTTTGGTTCAGATAAGTACCTTTCTGTGTACTAATATATTATTGCAGTCCATATCTTTGCTTGCATCAAAATGATTGATCTTCTGATAATGTATAGGTTCATGCAGCCTCCAAGTTAGCTTAGTGAATAGTAGACAAGGGTCGTACCCCTAGTCTCTTCCTCAGGTACTCAAATGTATCTTTTGGCAATGGTTTTGTGAATATGTCTACTAACTGTTCTTTGGATTGTACATATTCCAATATCACTTCTTTCTTGTGTACTTATTCCCTCAAGTAATGATACTTAATAGCAAAGTGTTTTGTCTTAGCATGCATCACAAGGCTCTTTGAAATGTTGATAACACTTGTATTATCACAATGGATAATTAATGGTTCAATAATTTCCATGCTCATACCTTTCAGTAATTGCTTGATCCATGCAATGTTAGAGAAATTTGTAGCAGAAGCCACATATTCTGCTTCTGCAGTTGATTGTGATATGCATCCTTGCTTTTTACTTGTCCATGTGACAAGTCTGTCACCCATAAAGAATGATCCTCCTGTTGTTCTCTTTCTATCATCTATGTTTCCAGCCCAATCAGCATCAGTATAGACTTGTAATTCAAATTTTCCTTCTTTATTATACCATAGATCATAGTCTTCGGTATTCTTCAGATATCTCAGAATTATTTTGACAGCAGTCGTGTGTGAGTCCTTGGGATTAGCAGAGAATCTTGCAGCTATACCAACTGCATGTGTTATATATTGTCTAGTATGTACAACATACATTAGTTTTCCAATCATAGATATATATAAGGTCTAGTTTACCTCGGTTGACTTGTCTTCCTTTGTCAATTTACATCTGGTTGCCATAGGTGTTCCAACTGGTTTGGAGTCCCTCCATTTTGAATATTTTCAGAACTTCTTTGATGTATTTGGATTGTGTGATGTAGATGCTTGCATCCTGTTGTAAAATTTCTAGACCAAGAAAAAATTTGATCTCTCCAAAAATTGACATCTCAAATTCTTTGCTCATTTCATCAGCAAATGATTTGCATAACATATCATTAACTCCAAATATTATATCATCAACAAATATCTCAAAAATCATAATTTTATCATCAGTATCTCCTTTCAAATACATATTATTGTTATCACATGTTCTTATAAATCTAATACTAATGAGATAGGAGTGAAGTCTTTCATACCATGCTATTGGTGCTTGTTTCAATCCATACAAGGCTTTGTGTAGTCTACAAACCATGTTCCTCCTATCAGGATCAAAAAACCCTTTACGTTGTTCAATGTATACCTCTTCTTCTAGTATTCCATTTGGAAATGTAGATTTGACATCCATTTGGTATACTTTGAATCCTTTGAAATTAACATAAGCAAGTAGAATTCTTACTCCTTCTAGTCTAGCAATGGGTACAAAGTTTTCTCTATAGTCAATACCTTATTCTTGTGCATACCCTTTGCATACAAATCTTGCTTTATTCCTTGTGACTTCTCCATTCTCATTCAGTTTGTTTATGAATATCCATTTGGTACCAATGACATGTTCGTCACTCAGTCTAGGTACTAATGTCCATGTTCTGTTCTTTTCAATCTTTTCAATCTCTTCATTCATTGCACTAACCCATTCTTGATTCTCAAGTGCAGTATTAACAGATTTAGGTTCAAAATCACAAATTAGACATCTAGTGTTCAGTGACTTACTTCTTGTTCTCATTCCAGCTCTTTTGTCTCTAATGATTTGGTCTTGTGGATGGTGTCTTCTGACATACTTGGCAAGTACCAGTTCAGATCTTTGTTCATCATTATGATCATTATCTTGACCTTCATTTTGATCTTCATCACTTAGTTCATCATTGTGAGCATTTTCCTAATTCTAAGTGTGTGCAACCTATTGCTCGGTTGCATTGTTCTGTCGCTCAGTAGCGATACACTGTTTCTCACGCATAGTGTCAGGTTCTTCACTATAGACAAATCTGTTGTAATCTTCTGGTTCCTTTCTAATTTCCTCATCATTTTTCTCAACAAATTCATCCACTTTGACATTTGTACTTTCAATTATTTTGTTAGAGGATTTGTTAAGACATTTATAAGATTTGCTTTTGGTAGAATATCCTAGAAATATTCCTTCATCACTTTTAGAGTCAAGTTTCCCATTTCTATCATCTTTCAATTTATAACATTGACTTCCAAAAATTCTAAAGTAACTTACATTTGGTGTGTATCCATACCATAGCTCATAAGGTGTCTTATTGGTGTCTTTCTTCAATTGAACTCGGTTTAACGTATAGACAGCAGTACTGACAGGTTCTCTCCAGAATGTTTGTGTGATGCCTTTTTCAATCATCAGTGTTCTGGAACACTCAACAATTGATCTATTCCTTCTTTCAACAATCCCATTTTGCTATGGTGTTCTCGGTGCGGAAACCTTTCTTGTAATTCCATACTCATTACAAAAGTTAGTGAATTCATTAGAAATAAATTCTCCTCCTCTATTTGATCTTAGACATTTTAATTCTTTTCCACTTTTCTTTTCAACTATGGCTTTATACCATTTGAACATCTTAACTAATTTTGATTTCTCTTTTAAGAACATAACAATCATCATTCTAGAATAGTCATCAACAAATAGAATGAAGTATCTATTACCATAATAGCTGTTTGTTCTTATTGGTCCACATAAGTCAGTATGGACTAATTCCATAATAACATTAGATATGTAGGTTTTTCTCTTAAAACTAGACTTTGTAATTTTACCTTTTTGACAATTCTTGCACATGACATGGTCGGGCTTAGACATGCTTGGTAAGCCTCTTACTTTTTTTTTCTTGTTTTTCCTAACCATGTTGTCAAAATTCACATGACATAACCTTTTATGCCACAACCAAATGTCTTCATTTCTAGCTAATAAACAAGTGGTCTTAATCTTATCAAGATAGAATAGGTTACCTTTTGTTTGTTCACCAGTACCTATCAACCTTCCTATTTCATTATAGATCTTTGCCTTTTTGTTCTCAAATGCAACTCGGTGTCCTGTGTTATTCAACTGTGAAACACTTAATAGATTATAATTAAGTCCTTTAACTCAATATGCATTTTCACATCTGACCAGATTATTCAACATGATGGTTCTTTCACCTTCAACTGGACAAGGTGAGTCATTATTGTTAGAATTTAATCTTTCCTTGGTGAAAATATGTGATTAAAGGATAAACCAAGGTATCTTATATTGTATTTGTCCTCTAGTCCAAGTAGGAGGACATGTTACATTTTTGTAATTCCTTTACTAAGAAAATTAGATATTCCTCCTTAAGAGGAATCTCACATTTGGCACACACACAATGTGAATGTGGAATTCATAGAAGATGGGAGTTACATGCAAACTTCTCCACTCATCTCTATTTAAGAGATGCCTCTACACACACTTTCTTAATAATCTTCTCTCTTTTCTCACTTCTCCTCACATTCTCATCTTTCTCTCATTATTGTATTGAGCTTATTGCTCTCATTATTTAGGCTTTGTGTCATATTCATATTATTCACAAGGGGTTTTTTCTTATTTTTTCCCCTTTCAAAATCCTTGAGTTCTTGTCTTGGTTCATGGAGCATTTTGGTGAACTTGTGTTTGATCTATTGAAGGAAAATCTGTGTGTGTGTGTGTGTGTGTGTGTGTGTGTGTGTGTGTGTGTGTTTGGTAAATCTCTTCCATTGCATACTCTTTTGGATTTTTTCCTTATCTTTTTCATTTTACTTTATATTTCTAACATGGTATCAGAGCCGGTTTAATCCTTTTTTTTGAGTGTTCATATAGGAAAAGTTAAAATATATCTCCGTTGAGGAGAAGAAATCAGATTTTTATTGATCTTACTCTTGGTTGTAGGTTTCTCCTTCTTTCTTTCTTTTTTTTTGTAAATCTTAGTTGTTTCATCTCTTTTTCAAGTTTTTTCTAAATAGAACTAATCTCTCCCTCTGTCGAGCAACCGCAAGGGAAGATTTTAGTTTTGCATTCTCGCTCATTCTAAGAGTTCATTCTCACTCATTTTTTTAACAATCATAATTGCAAGTCTAACATTATATCTCATCTTAATCTATTTTTTAATCTATGTATTAATCTCAAATAATCTTTGTGTATTGATCTTTTTTCATTATTTATACATCTCTAGTTACTAATATATATCATCTGTTTATTGCTTAATATATCTTTGTTTATATATTGTTTACTGTTATATATATTTTGTTTACTACTTAAGCATCTTCCTTAGTGCAGCCCTTTTCATTCTTATTCCAAGTTATAGATTAGCGCAACCCTATTCAGTCCTCACACAACCTTTTTATTAGCATCTCCATCTTATCTCTACACTACATTTACCATTACATGCTCATTGTGTAACGCAGCATTCTGGTTCTAACACAGCATTTACCATTTCATCTAACACAGCTTTCTTTCTTTCTTTTGATCCATTTGCGCAAAACTCCCATATTCTCATTGTGGTTCTAACACAGCATTACATATACATTGTGCAGCATATTATGCACTTAGCACAACATTTCCATTAGCATTAGACTATAAAATTAGTGCAACATTATATACACTTAGCGCATCATTTTTGTTCATTGCGCAGCCTGCTATCTCCTTTTGCTACACAGCAGAGCAAGGTGGAGTGCAACATGTGTAACTTTCTTTTAAATTTGGAGCAGTCAAACGTTCTTTTTAACATTTTTTACTTGTAGAGGGATCTGAATAATTTCAGTGCAAGGAGTGATTACGTACTCCTCCAATAGCATATCTTGGTCTTCAATAGTTTTATCATTCTTTACTAGTTTTAGCATTCTAGCAAATAATATTGGTTATTGTTCTAAGATTCCTTTCTCCCTGCAAATCTCTGGTTTTGCTATCTTTAGTCTTAGACCAAATTCAATTCCTGGTTCATTATTTCATCGCTATTAAAATTTGTTCCTCCATTTAAATTAAAATTTTAATTTTTTTTAGATCATTGTTTAACCATTCAAATTGTTATTAACATTTAGTTCTATCTTTTTCATTGATCTTGATCTTTATATATCCATTGTAATTCATCTTGGTTAAATTAATTTGATCATTTTTCTTATTAATCATGTCTACTCTAATCCCAAAAATTAAACTCAATAGTTCTAATTATCATCAATGGAAAACTCATGTTTCCTTTCTATTTCGGTTTAAACATTTACTTGAATTTGCTACAGATTCTTCTATTGATCCAGTTGCCTCTGCTTCACAAGAAAAAAAAGATGCATGGAAAACTAAGAACGAAGAAGCTCTTGGTTTGATTGGTCTCTCAATAGTTCATAATCTTTATGTCTTAATTGGACATTTTACCAAAGCCCATCAAGCGTGGGATATTCTGCAACAGACGTATGACAGCAGATTCAACTCCAAGACAACTTGGAACACTTGAGGTATACTGATTTTAAAACTATGGATGAATTTTTACTCAAGTTTGATGCAATTAAAACTCAACTAAGTGGTGTTAATGTTTGTTTAAGTGATATTAGATTAATTACTATTATTCTTTGAAAAATGCCTTCCTAAAGAGTTTCAGTAATTTATCACTAATATTCACTCTCAGCTTGCAATTCCTAGTTTAGCTCCTCATTTAACTTATGTTATTTTTCAAAAAAAATTACGTCAAGAGGAGGCTAAATTATTGCAATTTGGTACTATTAAATCTTTTGAACATGCATTTATGTCTAAAACTCAAAAATCAAACTAATAACTCACATACTTATAATAATAATACGTCTTATAATTATTCTCATAATAACAATAATAATAATCATAACTCAAATCATCATAAGATAAATCAAAGACCCCATTGCACCTATTGTGGGAAAGACGGTCATATTACTAATAACTGCTTTAAAAAGAAGAAGGATAATAGACACATGAATCAAAATCATCAACCTTCTAATTCTAAGGAGGATAATGGTAATCAATCATGTCATGCATTTACAATTCATCATAATATTACTAGCCCTTTTTAGTGATATGGTGCATCTTCAGGGGGTATTTCTTTCTTTAGAATTGTAAGTTATTATCTTATGTCCTTTATGTTGCTAAGTTTTTAATTTGTTCAAGTAATCATACTACATTGCCTTCCAATGGTTTATTTCATTATTTAACTTTATTTTCTCTCATATTACATATGAGCTATTGTTGTATCTTTTATGGGTTTCTTTTGATCTATTGTTCCATTTGTAAGTTGAATTGGATGCACTTACTTCAGTTGATGTCGATCAACTTGTTCCATCTATAAGATGCATTGTATGAACTTACTTCAGTTGATGTTGATCAACTTGTTCCATTTGTAAGATGTAGTGGATGCACTTACTTCAGTTGATGTTGATCAACTTGTTCCATCTGTAAGATGCATTGGATGCACTTACTTTAGTTGATGTTGATCAACTTGTTCCATTTGTAAGATGTAGTGGATGCACTTACTTCAGTTGATGTTTATCAACTTGTTCCATTGATTGTTTTTTGGTGAAGTTGTTGTTGGATTTCTCATATGATTGGTAGGTACATGGTATATGGTTCTGTCTCTCTTAATCCTTAGTTCAATTTATTTAGCATATGTCAATCTTAATGTTGGTTTAAACTATTATCTCCTTAATGGTTCACTGCTTATGGTTCATAAGTGTAGTCATGATTGTTAGAGTAATTTCCCTCTAGACTTATTGATTAAATCGTGTTGATTAAGTTGTCATTACTCTTTGGTGCTTAAGCTTTCTCTTAGGTGCATTAATAATTAATTCTTTTATTAATTATTAATGTGCAACCTAGCTTTTTTCCTTTTAGGGTTTCGTTCACCTTTTAAGGTTGAACTTTGTAATTATTGTTCATTAATTCAGAATACATTTTTGCTCTACTCTTTTGAGTTTCTCTGAGCTTCTGAGTTCTTCAACTTTTTCCTTCTTTTGTTTCATTCCTATAACAGGTATTTTGCATGCAGTTGTTCTTGGGTGCAATCAAATCAATGTTTAACAGATCCTTCATGGTATTAGAGCTCCTCTGCTGCTACCTGTTCTGGAGTTTTTTGAAGCTGTATTCGAAAGAGAAATTCTCAGCTTTTTTAGGGTTTTTTTCTTCAATCTGTGGGTGATATTTTTTTGGAGCATTTTGGGCCCAAAAAACCTATATTTCCATATAATGCATGACTATTTTGGCCAAAGTTGCATTATGAGACAAAAAAAAAAATTGCTCATGCCCATTTTCTGGGCACACAAATTGAGGCGGTTTTGTCAAAGTTCAAAAAAATTAATTAAATTTTTTTGGGTACTCGAGCCTGCAGCTCGGTGGACCGAGCCCTCAGCTCTGTGAGCCGAGCTTGGAGCTCGCCGAACCAAGCTCAAAGCTCGCCTAGCTGAACTCGGAGCTCTGCGAGCCAAACTCAGAGCTCACTGAGCTGAGCTCAGAGCTCGTCGCCGAGCTCGGCTGCTGTACCATTTTTTTAAATATTTGTTTTCATATAAAAAATATAAATTTATTTTTTTATATTTTTTTTTAAATAAAATATATATAAATTATTTTTTAATGTTTTTTTCTTTTAAAAAAAAGCATGCCTATTTTTTTTAAAAAAAAATTCTATTTTTTTTAATTGTTTTTAAAAAAAACAATTGTTGTTTTTTTATTATTTTTTTCATAAAAAAATATTATTTTTCTGCCATTTTGGTGGGAAATCTGGATTCAGTCCTTTTTTGGAGGTTTTTTTCTAGTTTAGCCAAGCTCCGCCATTTTTGGCTGAGGTTCTTCTGAATCATTTGGTTTTTGACCTGCTGATGGTTTTTTGCTCATAACTTGAGCAAATAGAGGCATTTTTCACCAAACGAGATATCGACAGAAAGCTGGTTCCGAGGCCGATCTAATTTTTTCCATTTTGGTTATCTAATTTTTCTGTCTAGTAGGGTTTTTTCCAGTCAAATTCAAGGTTCCATTTTGCGCTTGGGTCATTATATCTCGCTCCTCCGGACTCCTTTTTTTGACTTCCACATGGCATCGGAAAGTTGCTTCCATTCTCTTTCTTCTTCTATGGGTCTAACACCCAAATTCTTCTCCATGTATCTATGTATTCAAATTTTTTCTTTATGGCATTCTGGTAGATATCTTGGATGTTTCAGGTCCTGGATCGTTTCCTTTTCTGAACATTGTATACATCTATTTATGTAGATTTTCTTGTTTGCAAATGCACTGAGATAGATTTCCATCTGATGCATGCTTGAGATTATATTTTACTCACACTTTATAAAGTGTCATGGGGGGTTTGATGTTTGCTTTTTTTGTCATCTACCTTTGTCAAGTGAGTGTCCCTTCCATGACATTAGCCTCATGATGTGTGTCAAGTGAGAGATCCTTCCACAACACCATCCTTTATATATGTTTGTCCATTCTTCATCATGCAGTATTTTTTGGCAGTTTGTTTCAGTGTACCTATCATACCTCTCCCTACTCAACATTATGGGGGGTATCTCTTGTTGGTTCTAATGCTTCCTTGGTTCGATGGAGTGATCTATGTATTTAGTATTTTTTTCTATGTACTAGGCAGATGTAGTGACTGGTACCTATGCATTTCGGTGAGATGGATTATTTACCATATGGACACTCTTCTTTCATTCTTGTTTTGGAGGCATTCTTCCATCTTCAATTGATCAGCTCTTCAGACTTTGTTTACAATCTTCTCTACCCGATCCTGTTCTATTACAGTGGAGGTTCCAGCAGTTACTTTTTGACAGTGTTTGCAACTTCATGCTTCAGAGGTGTTCTACATGTTCTTTCTCTGTTCCTATTTTCTGGGACATTTTCTAGTTTGGAGGCTTCTTCAGTCCTTCACTAGGCTTCATCTCTTTTTGGGGTGGGGGTTTTCCTAGTGGTTTTTCTCACTTTTCTCCTCTTTACAGAGATTTTTTTGTACTTGGATACCTGATCAGGCCTTATTGTCGGGATCCATTTCCTGCTTTCATAGTTGTGGTAGGTTAGCTTACCTCCTGAGCTTTGCTTAAGGGGGGTGTTAGAGTAATTTCCCTTTAGAATTATTGATTAAATTGTGTTGATTTAATTAGTTAAGTTTTAATTACTCTTTGGTGCTTAAGCTTTCTCTTAGGTGCATTAATAATTAATTCTTTTATTAATTATTAATATGCAACCTAGTATTTTTACTTTTAGGGTTTAGTTCACCTTTTAAGGTTGAAATTTGTAATTATTGTTCATTAATTCAGAATACATTTTTGCTCTGATCTTTTAATTTCTTTGAGCTTCTGAGTTCTTCATCTTTTTCCTTCTTTTGCTTCTTTCCTATAATAGGTATTTTGCATGCAATTGTTCTTGGGCGCAATCAGATCAGTGTTTATTAGATCCTTCAATGATTGGCTAATCAATTCAAACATTTATTGGTGCTTGAGTAATTGAGTAATGTGTTCTACTTGGATTATGGTTTCCTCTCTCTCACTCCTCTTTGAAATCTCACTAATGTGATGATGAGTTTGCATTCTTCATTTCTTAGATCGTGAGTCATGCAGGTTATGGATTACCTACCCATTCACTTGTAGTAACTCATTAATGGACTGTCTATATCCATGTGATTGATGTAATGTTGATGCATGCCTCATTTCTGCATTAGTATATTTATTTTGAGATGAGAGGATGATTATTTTTATGGTACCTTGACCATTTGGTGTATCTTGATTTCATGTTTAGCTCCTTTATTTGATGCAGTCTCATGCATTTCTTTAAAGATATTTTTTGATGTTACAGTTTCAAAGTTACACTAACTTGAATATTAGATGACATTCTTCTTGTGGATAGGTTCCTTGGTTTTTGTTTCTATGTTTCTTTGTTTAAGGTGAATCTTCAAGGCCCACTTATGGAATCACTTCCTCTTCACATGTCCTATAACTTCAAGAAGATTACATCAAGACTTGAATCAAGACAATCAAATCTCTTCCTTATACTGAAGATCAAGTTGCAGATTTTGTAAAGAGACATTTCATTCTCATTGTAAAAATTTGGGTTTAATTCCCTTGATGTAAATACCCCAAGTAAAGATTAAAGGGGGTGTTAGAATTTAATCTTTCCTTGGTGAAAATATGTAATTAAAGGATAAACCATGGTATCCTATATTGTATTTTTTCTCTAGTCCAAGTAGGATGACATGTCACATTTTTGTAATTCCTTTAATAAGAAAATTAGATATTTCTCCTTAAGAGGAATCTCACATTTGGCACACACACAATGTGAATGTGGCATTCATAGAAGATGGGAGTTACAGGCAAACTCCTCCACTCATCTCTATTTAAGAGATGCCTCTACACACACTTGCTTAATAATCTTCTCTCTTTTCTCACTTCTCCTCACATTCTCATCTTTTTGTCATTATTGTATTGAGCTTGTTGCTCTCATTCTTTAGGCTTCATGCATGATCTGAATTAAGAAATTAGATTACAATACCTGGTGTGAAACCTGCAGTATTGTTGAATTCAATAAAAATAATAAATATGAACAACAGAATTGCAAGCAAAAAAGTGATCCATTCTATTCGAAATTGGAGTTTATACAAACATGAAGGATCCCAAGAGTCACTAGAATCTCTTGGAAACTAAATTAAGAGTCCTCATAATGTTTATTACAAATAAACTTATTAAAACTACCAAAATTTTCAAAAATATATATATAAAATTTTAGGCCTACTTGGAGAAGGCATAACTTTCTAGTCCTAGGTTCTATTTGCGAACCATTTACTTCGTTGGAAAGATAATCCAAAATTGTAGACCCAAATCTAGGAAGTGAACTGTTGGTTATTACACTTCCCTAGAGGAGACAGGCCCAGAAATGCCCCGAAGACCTTCAAAAATGTAGTTTATTGAGACATAGAAAATACTGAAAATTTAGATTTCACTATTTCCCAATTCCATCCTGATCATTCCTCCCCCCTTGAGAGGTAATGGGCCCCATTGCACTAAACTTCTACAACAAGTGAGGAAATTGTGCTTCAATTTGTTCCTTAGTGAACCACTTGCCTTGATGAGGATGTTGACTAGCTCAAACCACCTAATAAAGAGGAATGTTCTAATTTCTCAAAGTCTTTAAAATGACTTTAGTGACATGGTCACACTGGACTGGAATAGTGGTAGATAATTTTGTAGGTTGTATGTGTTCAGTAGCTTGGGAAATGTCCAACAAAGGAGGAAAATAGGGTCTCAACAGTTCCACATTGAAAACTGGATGCAGGCCCAAGAAGGATGGCAAATTAAGTTCAAAAGCATTCTCACCAACTTGATTCACAATAGTATATGGGCCATAACAGAGAGGACAAAGCTTCCTATTTGGTCTGTGAAGGTGCTCTTTCTGAAGATGTAACCATACCTTGTCACCAATCTGAAAGTGATGAGGAGTTCTATGTTTATCATGCCTTTCCTTATACTTCTGATTACTCTGCTCCAAAATCTCATGAACTTGTTGCTGTAGGTGTCTAATGTTATCAATGAATTTTTTTTCTTTATCTACCTCATTGTCAATATTCAATAGACTATTAGATTGCAAAACTGGAAGTGCTACATCCATAGGTGCCAATGGCTGATACCCAAAACAAACCTCAAATGAACTATGCCCTGTAGTACTATGGAGTGCACGGTTGTAGCTTTGTTGCACATAGGGTAAGCTTTCATCCCATGTGCGAGGATGTTTTGAATGATACATCCATAAGATATGAATGATCATTTGATTCACCACTTCTGTCTGCCCATCTGTTTGGGGATGGAATGTTGTGGACTTTGTCAACTTTGTGTCCATTTTAGCCCATAGTGCAGACCAAAATTTGTTGATGAACCTGCTACCCCTATCAAAAATAATGCTTTTGGGCAGACCAAAATGAACCCAAAAATGTTCAAAAAATAACTTGGCAGTCTCTTCTGCAGAAATCATCTTTTTACATGCTACCATGATAGCCATTTTAGAAAACCTATCTACCACAACATATACACAATCATACCCCCGCCTGGTAGTCAGAAGCCCAGACATAAAATCCATTGAAATAGACTGTCATGGCTTATCAAGAATAGGTAATGGTAAGTATAGACCCAACTTATGGTTTGTTGGCTTTGCAATTGCACAGGCTGCACAAGCTTGTATATATGAAATTATATCCTGCTTCATTTTTGGCCAATAGAAATACTTTTGAAGGATAGATGTAGTCTTACCAATACCAAAATGTCCTGCAACACCGTTGTAGTGAGCTTCCCATATCATTTTCTTTCATTCCTCAGTGGGTACACATATATGACCAACATGGAAAAGAAACCCATCCTGCAAGTGAAATCAGAGACAGACTTGCCTTCTACCAAATTACTATAGATGTTAGCAAAATCAGGGTCAATACCATATAGTTGTTCCCATGTGGATGATTGATGACCACATGAATCCAACACCATTGTCAAACCTACAATTGGAGGCCTACTCAAACAATCTGCCACTTTGTTACTGCTTCCTTTTTGTGATGAATGTTGAGGTGAAATTGTTGTAGATAAGCTGAAAAACTTTGATGTCTGTCATTCTACAACTTCCCTTGTGTTTGCGAGAATTGAAGAGGTTTATGGTCTGTATGTATAATAGTTTCCTTTCCTAGTATAATGTTTCCATTGTTTGTAGGCCTAAACAATAGTATACAACTCCTTGTCATAGGTGGGGTACCTACGTACTGTATCAAAAAAAATTTCACTATGATAGGCAACATGATGCCCATGTTGTGTGAGTATTGCGCCAAGGGCATAACCAGATGCATCAATTTCTATCTCGAATGATTGTTGCAGATCTGGGAGGACCAATACTGGTGTTGAACATAATATTTTCTTTAACTCTTCAAATGCTTTTTGCTTTGCCTCTGTCCACTAAAATTTTGCATGTGCTCCACCCATTAGTGATTGACTGAGAGGCCATGATATATGTGAGAAACCAAAAACAAATCTGCGATAGAAGTTGGCTAAGCCTAGAAGAAGCTGCAAAGCTCTGTGAAAGTTTTAGGAGATGGCCAATCTCTGATTATTTGAATCTTTACTGGGTCAACATGAACACCCTCATTATTAAATATATACCCTAAGTATTGAATACTCTGCATACTAAAAGAGCACTTCTCAATGTTGGCATAGAGTTTGTGTTGTTGCAGAGTTGAAAGAACTTGTTCAACATGTTGCAAATGCCTAGACCAAGCCTTGCTAAAAATGAGTATGTCATCCAAATAAACAACCATAAAAGAATCAATGGATGGTCTAAGAACATCATTCATCAACCTCATAAATGTTGTTGGGGCATTTTTTAGGCCAAAAGGAATAACCAACCATTCAAATAACCTTTCCTTAGATTTAAATGTAGTCTTCCACACATCTACTGGATCAATTGGTACTTGGTGATATCCAGATTTCAAGTCAATTTTTGTAAAGAACTTAGCCCCCCTAAGTTGGTCCAACAAATCATCAATTCGAGGGATTGGATATCTATTTTTCACACTGACTTTTTTCAATGCCCTATAATCAATACAATGTCTCCATGTCCCATATTTTTTCAAGGACAATTTGACTACCACAAGGTGAAGCACTTTGACGAATATGTCCTTTCTAAATCAACTCATGAATTTGTCTCTTCATTTCATCATTTTCTAAAAATGACCTTCTATATATTGGCTCATGTGGTAGTGGCGTCCCTGGTATTAAATCAATAAAGTTCTTGACTTGGCTATGTGTTGGAACTCCCACCGGTGATTTAAACACACTATGATATTCTTTCAAAATTTTATCGATCTGATTTTGTTGATTTGTTATTATGGCTACCTTAGCATGTGTATTAAGAACAACTGACTTTGTTTGTCCAGGGTGAACCATGAGTAGAACAAAAGCTCCAGTTTGAGCAATCAAATGTTTATATTGTTTAGCACTAATAAAAGAAGCAGTTTGTGTTGGACATACCTCTGGTATTTTATACCTCTTCCCACCAAGCTTGATTGTAACACTACGTGGCCTGGATTCATACACTCCATGCCTCTGATACATGTAGGGTTTCCCCAGCAATACATCATATACATCTAGCAGTACTACATCACATATCACTTCATCCTTGAAAGGCTTGATTGAATATGGCAAGCGACACTGTTGATTTATTTGAATATCTTGTCCCTCATTTACCCATCCCATAGAGTATGGTTGTGGGTGTCTTGTCACTTTCAAATTCAATCTTTTGACTGTCTCCCTAGATATCAAATTCTTTTGGCTCCCACTGTCAACAATAAAATGTAAAGTCTTTCCATCAACCCACATGTGTGAATGAAAAAGTATCTCTTCATCTTCACGATGCATTACTTTAGTAGTTGCAACTATGGCATATAGGTCTGCTTCTATGAAAAAATCATTCTCCTTTTGCTTAGAAGTATCTATTGGTGATGATTCAAATTTAGCTTCCTCTCCTCGTATTTCTGTCATGAGATTTTTAATACTTCAACAATCCTTTGTATTATGGGTTGGGGACTTATGCATCTCACACCACATCCCTGTATTTGTCTATGTCATTTTTGCAACCCACCATGTATTCTTAGGTGAGTTTGAGTGAGGTTCCTTGGTCACCTGTTTTCCTACAGATTTATTGACACCTTCAACCCTTGTCTTATTATTTGCAAAGTAGTCCCTCTTCCCTTTTTGCTTGGATTTCTCTTCAATTTTGGTAGCACATTTATAGGCAATTGCCAATGTCTCAATATTTAAAATTTTCATCTCTATTTGAATATACCTGTGAAGTCCACTGCGATATTTCAGAATTCAATGCTTCTCTGAATCCTCAATACCAAGTTTTTCTAAAAGTGAATGGAATGTGTTGGTGTAATATTGCATAGATTGATCCCTCTTCTGTTGAAGAAACTGCCATTCTATGTATTTATGTTCATAGACATCCTCGGGAAGGTATCCTTCTTTTATGTATTCCACAAATTCTCCCCATGTGGGCTTCTTATCAAAAGATATTTCCAAGCCATTTTCATCTGATAATTCCCATTCTTTATTTGTTAATTTGGCTTCCCAGGCTAATTTCACATGGGTTTCAGCTTTGAGGAGAGAAAACATTATTTTTCTGCATCTAAGAAATTGTTTACAGAAAAGTACCTATCCAATTTTGATAACCAGTTATCAACAACTTCAACATCAATTTTTCCTTCAAAATTTGGGATGTCAAAATTTACCTGCACTTTGAAAGGGGCATTTCCATGAAACATTGTCCTTGATTCAGAGGGTTTTTGATTATATAGAAGGACTGAAAATTGACTCATCATCTCCTCTCATTGCTTATTTAAAGCCTCTTCCACCAACTGCTTAATTTTATCGTCTGACATCTTCGATTGTGTGTGCCTCAAAGGTGGGTATTCTGACAAATCTTGTGTATCCAATCCTAATATTTGGTAGGAGGACCTTGTGTAAATTGGCATAAAGGATTTTTCCCACTCTAATACCACTGATCTAAATTAATAAATCAGATTACAATACCTGGTGTGAAACCTACGGTATTGTTGAATTCAATAAAAACAATAAAGATGAACAACAGAATTATAAGCCAAAAAGTGATCCATTCTATTCAAAATTGGATTTTATACAAACATGAAGGATCCCAAGAGTCACTAGAATCTCTTGGAAACTAAATGAAGAGTCCTCATAATGTTTATTACAAATAAACTTATTAAAACTACCAAAATTTTCAATAAAACTATATAAAATTTGAGGCCTACTTGGACAAGGCATAACTTTCTAGTCCTAGGTTTGATTTGCGAACCATTTACTTCATTGGAAAGATAATCCAAAATTGTAGACCCAAATTTGGGAAGTGAAACTGTTGATTGTTACACTTACCCGGAGGAGACAGGCCCAGAAATGCCCAGAAGTCCTTCAAAAATGCATTTTACTGAGACGTAGAAAATATTGAAAAATTAGATTTCAGTATTTCCCAATTCCATCCTGATCAGTGCCATATTCATATTATTCACAAGGGGTTTTTCCTTGTTTTTTCCCCTTTCAAAATCCTTGAGTTCTTGTCTTGGTTCTTGTAGCATTTTGGTGAACTTGTGTTTGATCTATTGAAGGAAAATCTCTCTCTCTCTCTCTCTCTCTCTCTCTCTCTCTCTCTCTCAGTATTTGGTAAATCTCTTCCATTGTATACTCTCTTGGATTCTTTCCTTATCTTTTTTAATTTTACTTTATATTTCTAACAATTACCCATCCTAACTGATCCACCATTATAATATTCAAAAGTTTCAAACTTTTCTTTATCTCCAGTCATGTGGTGTGTACAACCACTATCAATAATCCAGACATCATTTTTACTAACCTTAGATATGAGTGCAGTTTCAACATACCTTTCTTCTTTGTCTGAATCATCCTTCATAGAAAAAAATACTACCTCAATATCTTCATCAGACTCGGTGTTAGTATTTTTAGCTTTGTTCTCAACCAGGTAACAAGCATTATTGCCTTTGTCCTTGTAGTCTCGGTTATCTCTTCTGTTAGAGTGTTGGTTGCTTCGGTAGTCTCATTCATCACTTCTATAAAACTTCTATTGATAAGATATGTCATTGTTTCTTTCATCTTTTCTCTTGTTAGGGCATCTAGCAGCAAAGTGTCCAATTTCTTTGTAATTAAAATAGACCGATGGTAATTTACCTTTGTATCTACCTTTGCCTCTTTGCAATATTCTAGCCATTAGTGCTTCAATCTCATCAAGTTATTGTTCATCACTATCACTTTCACTATCATTTCTCATAGTATGTTTATGACTTGATTTACTTATTTTCAGAGAAGATTTGAATGCAGACTCAATAGTTGGTAAGACGCTATTGTCAAAGTTATTCATCTTAAATGAAATGGTCTACCAATCAAACTATCTAGAGTAACATTGTTATTTTCTACTGCTCTCATTTCTTGAATTACAAATACTCTAATTGCATAAACAGGTAGTAAGGCTCTCACAATTTTACTTACCATTGTTTCTTCTTCAAGTACACCTCCTACTCCTCAAATAGAATTAACAACCTCTTTGATTTTGCTACTGTACTAAGTGATGTTCTCTCCTTTCATTCTTACCTCATCAAACTTTCCTCTTAGGCTTTCTACTTTAGCTCTCAACACATTTGTATCTCCTCCATGTACTAGCTTGAGTTTGTCCCACATTTTCTTTGCATTTGTGCATGATTTGACATCTTCAAATTCAACATCAGATAGTGATGAAGCAAATTCTATCATCACAGAGTTGTGTTCATGTTTATCTCTCAATTGATCAATAGTCAGAGGTCTTGTCAGTGCAACGTATTCAGTATCCAAGTATTGAGTGACATCATTTCCAATACCTGATAGGTGGATTCTTATCCTACTTTTCCATGATGCAAAGTTGTCTTTGTTCAACTTAGTCACATCCCTTTTACTCATCTTGTGATCTTTAGCTTGAGTCTTTAAACTCTCTTCCAAGTACACTAGCTCTAATACCAATTGTTAGAATAACTGAGAGGGGGGGTGAATCAGTGGCCTAAAAAATAATTCCAATATTCAACCAAAATTTATATCAAAAATATAATACCTTCAGTTATCTTTCAGTCCTACAAGATGTATGCCTTGTGTAAATCTAACATAAACATATACTGCTCGGTGAATGTTCTATTTGTCCTTTTTCTAAGCTTTATTGAATAGCAGTAAATAAACTTAGTGTTTACTGACCAATCCTATTTCAGTAATTTGTAAAGAAAAACATCAAAGTAATAAACCATATACACATTTGACACATGGATTTTCACTCTTCTAAAGTGAGCTTGGTGAAGAGCCAACCTTGTTAAAGGTTACAAACACACTGTTAAGTATGACCTTGTTAGAGGATTTAAAACTAACAGCTTATCATTTGACCTAGAATTCACTATGTTGTCAACATGAAAACCTTTTGATACTCTTGAGTATCTCAATACAATAACGATGGTTAAATCCCACTCGGTTAAGAGATTTTCTGAATCAATGGTTAAACTAAAATAGTAAATGATCTATTCAATAATACAACTTTAACTTTGCAGATTTTCAGATCTATTGTAAGTCCATAATACCTATCTGATCAATTTTCTCTTCAATTCCTTTTCTCCCCTTTTTTCTTCTTTCTTCTCGGTGAATGTTGTTGCTTCTCTGTTGCTCGGTGTCTGCATAATTCTTGACTCTTTTCTTCAGCCTATATGATCAGGTCTGCATGAAGACTTATATCTTCACCAAAATTATATTCAGCATTCCTTTTTTTCATAATGAATTACTTGTCTCTTTATATAGACATGATTTCACCGTTTACATTCCTTGTCTTTCTTGTTCTTGATGTAGATTTCTTCTTGATCTACAAATCTTGCCATGCATTGCTTTAATCTTTAAAGCTTTGCTTTAGTTTTAGTCCATAGATTTATCCTTGATAAATGTGAATAAAACTAGCTTTAAATCTCTAGTTCAACTGATCGATGAAAACAAAGCAATCAATTAGTTAACTCTACATATAAACTCCTACTAGCTAAGTGTTTTTTCATTTTCTAACTCCAGTTCTGATTGGTGATCAACTCTTAGTTTGCTCGATCATTGACTCCAGTTGTCCTCAGGCATCAACTTCAGTTCTTCTCAATGTTGCGGTGCTCAGTATACATTGTGAACTTCTCATGGTTCTTTGTCCATCGGTGTGCACTGTCCATCAGTGTTTAATGTCACTTAGTGTACACTGGCTTTTTTATGTTTATCGATAACATAAAATTTGTCTCTTTGGTTTCTTGAAGTCTATAAAAATATGTATATGACCAATCATATTATATCAAGTTGACTTCAATGACAATACAATACATTAACTGATTTAATGTCTTGCATTTACTTTCTGTATCTCGGTGACCATCAACTTATCATCTTCAAACATTCAATCAGTTATAGTTCATCATGGTTATTGGTAGGAGTTCTGTGTTGGATTATTTCATACCAGATGGATTGTTGTTCAAAGGAGTCCATATGTGTATACCAAGAGGATCTATAAGGGAAATTTTGATCAAGGAGAAACATTGTGGAGGATTAGTTGGACACCTTGGAGTCGAGAAGATAGTGGTAGTTAGAAAGGAGCAGTATTACTAGCCACAGATTCATAAGGATGTTAGGAATTTCATTCAGAAGTGCGGGATTTGTCAAGTTGCTAAAGGGAATAGTCAGATTATTGGATTGTATACACCATTGCCTATACCAGAGAAATCTTGGGAGGATATTAGCATAGATTTTGGGCTTGGTTTGTGAAAGAATCAAAGAGGTAATGATTCAGAGTTTGTGGTGGTTGATAGGTTTTCAAAGATGGCTCATTCTAGTCCATGTAAGAAGACATTAGATGTAATACATATAGCTAATTTGTTTTTCAAGGACATTGTCAGATTGCATGGGTTGCCTAAGAGCATTATTTCAGATAGGGATACTAAATTTCTAGGATTTTTTTGCAGGACTCTTTAGAGGAAGCTTAACACAGAATTGAAGTTCAGTTCTACATTTCACCCACAAACTGATGGATAGACTGAAGTTGTTAATAGGATTTTGGGAAATTTACTAAGATGCTTAGTTGGTGAGAAGGTAGGTAATTTGGATTTGGTTTTGGAAGAAGTTGAGTTTGCTTATAATAATTTAGTAAATAGGAGTACTAGGAGAACACCTTTTGAGATTGTTTATGGTTTATATCCTAAATGAGTGACAAAATTGAGGGATATCAGTGTTGAAGAAAAGAGGAGTGCTAAAGCAGAACAGTTTACTGATCTTATTCAAAGGAGTTGCATGACAGAGTTAAACAACATTTGGAAGGAATGAATGATAAGTATAAGGAGAGAGATGATAGGAGGAGGAAACATAAGGAGTTTGAAGTTGGTGATGAAGTGATGGCTTTCTTGAGAAAAGGTCGATTTCCAGTTAGTACCTATAATGAATTGAAGATGAAGAAGTTTGGACCTTGTAAGATTTTGAATAAGTTTGATTTAGGGAATGCTTATGAAGTTGAGATACCAGAGGACATCGACATCTCAAGTATATTGAATATAGTAGACTTGTATGAATATTATGAATCAGATAGAAGTAAGGGTGATGAATTAGAGAGTGTAGTACAATATCCTAAGAAGAAGAAGGAAGAGGTTGAACAAATCTTGGATACCATAATTGGTCAAAGCACTAGACGAAAGTAGTATGAGGAATATCCTATTTTTCAAGGACATTGTCAGATTGCATGGGTTGCCTAAGAGCATTATTTCATACAAGGATACTAAATTTCTTGGATTTTTTTGCAGGACTCTTTAGAGGAAGCTTAACATAGAATTGAAGTTCAGTTCTACATTTCACCCACAGACTGATGGACAAACTGAAGTTGTTAATAGGAGTTTGGGAAATTTATTAATATGCTTAGTTGGTGAGAAGGTAGGTAATTTGGATTTGGTTTTGGAAGAAGTTGATTTTTCTTATAATAATTTAGTAAATAGGAGTACTGGGAGAACACCTTTTGAGATTGTTTATGGTTTACATCCTAAATGAGTGAAAATTTTGAGGGATATAAGTGTTGAAGAAAAGAGGAGTGTTGAAGCAGAATAGTTTACTGATCTTATGAAGGAGTTGCATGATAGAGTTAAACAACATTTGGAAGAAATGAATGATAAGTATAAGGAGAGAGATGATAGGAGGAGGAAACAGAAGGAGTTTTAAGTTGGTGATGAAGTGATGGTTTTCTTGAGGAAAGGTTGATTTCTAGTTGGTACCTATAGTAAATTGAAGATGAAGAAGTTTGGACCTTGTAAGATTTTGAGGAAGTTTGATTCAGGGAATGCTTATGAAGTTGAGATACCAAAGGACATGGACATCTCAAGTATATTCAACATAGTAGACTTGTATGAATATCATGAATTAGATAGAAGTACGGGTGATGAATTAGAGAGTGCAGTACAATATCCTAAGAAGAAGAAGAAAGAGGTTGAACAAATCTTGGATACCATAATTGGTCAAAGAACTAGACGAAAGCAGTATGAGGAATATCTTGTTTTTCAAGGACACTGTCAGATTGCATGGGTTGCCTAAGAGCATTATTTCAGACAGGGATACTAAATTTCTAGGATTTTTTTACAGGACTTTTAGAGGAAGATTAACACAAAATTGAATTTTAGTTCTACATTTCACCCACAGACTGATGGACAGACTGAAGTTGTTAATAGGAGTTTGGTAAATTTACTAAGATGCTTAGTTGGTGAGAAGGTAGGTAATTTGGATTTGGTTTTGGAAGAAGTTGAGTTTGCTTATAATAATTTAGTAAATAGGAGTACTTGGAGAACACATTTTGAGATTGTTTATGGTTTACATCCTAAATGAGTGACAAAATTGATGGATATCAGTGTTGAAGAAAAGAGGAGTGCTGAAGCAGAACGGTTTACTGATCTTATGAAGAAGTTGCATGACAGAGTTAAACAACATTTGGAAGGAATGAATGATAAGTATAAGGAGAGAGATGATAGGAGGAGGAAACATAAGGAGCTTGAAGTTGGTGATGAAGTGATGGTTTTCTTGAGGAAAGGTCAATTTCTAGTTGATACCTATAGTAAATTGAAGATGAAGAATTTTGGACCTTGTAAGATTTTGAGGAAGTTTGATTCAGGGAATGCTTATGAAGTTGAGATACCAGAGGACATGGACATCTCAAGTATATTCAACATAGTATACTTGTATGAATATCATGAATCAGATAGAATCAAGGGTGATGAAGCAGAGAGTGCATTACAATATCCTAAGAAATAGAAGGAAGATGTTGAACAAATCTTGGATACCATAATTGGTCAAAGTACTAGACGAAAGAAGTATGAGGAATATATTGTTTAGTGGAAGAACATACTGGTTGAGGATTATTCATGGATTTCTCAAGTGGAATCAAACTGATTTATTTTTCCTTCATCTTAGCAAAGTGAGAGGCTCACTTTTCAAATAACCTCGGATCATCGATGCAGTCCTGAGCATCTTGGGATCATTGCAAGCTTGCATCAACCAAAAAAATATGATTTTTTCTATTCCTAGTCACCGGTTGTAGTATTTTCTATCATGGTCAAGTTCTTTTGATCCTTAGTGGTTATAGTCGTGGATTTGTGTTCTACAGATCATTGGGAATCTTTTCCTATGATAGAAACTCATTTGGAGTATCATGCCTAAAGTTATGATGGATTCTTTGACTATGTTTTGAATGTGTTCTTCACTTTATTACACCAGTCAGTGTTTGAATCGTTGGATGGATTTCCTTTCTCAACGGTACTTATGGCTCATTTTCCT
The DNA here is from genome assembly GCA_018584345.1 of Thuja plicata. Classification (NCBI taxonomy): domain Eukaryota; kingdom Viridiplantae; phylum Streptophyta; class Pinopsida; order Cupressales; family Cupressaceae; genus Thuja; species Thuja plicata. The sequence goes on along the minus strand of MU224875.1, from coordinate 3,711,296 downwards.
ATGTAGCTATGTGTTTGGTCAACCTATTTGTATGATTTCTCCTTGTAATATAATCATTGAATAAAGATCTTTTATATCTAAGGTCAACTAGGGAGTTAATTGGTAACACATTTTCTTTTCTTGGGGAATGTAATCTTGAGGCTGACTTGTTAGGTCACAGTTGTATATTTAAGTTGGATCTTGGTCCTTGTTTTGGGGAAGAAGGCTGGAGGCCGGAGGTAGTGAATTAGGGTTTATAGAAATATTTTATAGTCGTAGGTTAGGAAGATAATCAAGCTCTTTGTATTAAGTCCCTGACATTATTGAGTTGGGCATGTTGACTTTCTTGTAGATCTTTGTACTTGTTTTACCTATTAATCGAAATATTGCATGTGTATTCCATACTCTAGATCTGTGTGCTCTCTCACAAATTTTCTTGGTTTCTACTATGTAACTCTTGCTGCAAGGTTGGACTGTTCGTATCTTTGGACCCTCCTACCTTGGCTGCATAATAGAGAAAGTATATTATACTCATGTGTGCATTGTAATTCATATGAGAATCGTAGCATTTTTCTTAGTTTTAGTTGATTTCATAGTTAATCTTGCATTGTTCTTCATCAATCTAGATTAAATCTTGCATCATTTAGCTCAATTCTGGTCCATTTCATATTGATTTCTCATTTTATAGGTTGTCATATTTGAGATCTTAATGCAACTAAGAGCATTTAAGTAAGATTTCTTAGATCCTTAGGACTACAAAGCAAGGAGATGCTCTTAGATAGTTATTTCACATTTTTCTCAATTTTGTGTCATGATTTTATCTAAGTATCTAAACTAATTTTTCCTTATTGTTTGTGTAACCAGATTTATCACTTAGACCCAATCCCAAGGGCATGTATACAGTCTAGATATTGTCAAGTCCAAGGTTAAATGTAATTGTATTAATCAAATCATAACTACTAGATTATGTCACATTATTTTATCATTCCAGTGAAAATTGTTGTAATTATCATGTGCTTGTTTTGTATATATAATAAAGAAGGAATGTTGATGTCATTATGAGTTAGACCAAGTTTTTTTTATCAAAGGTTACAACACTCAAGTAAGGGCCACTTGAGGTATTATAATCCTTTTCTATTTCAGATAGTTAATATTGGTGTTAGCTAATATATTAAACTTAAAGATATATTAATTGTTCAAGGCAATCAGATTTATAAAATCCATCAAAATGCAAAATATCAGCTTCTAGTTTTGATTATGTAAGTACCTTTAGCATTTTTCACATCTCCTGCACCCTCTTTCAATCCTGATGATGGATCACAAACTGTGATCCAAAATATTGATTCTAAAAATGTTTACACAATTGTATGTTCCTAAAAAGTTAGCACCCATGATTGGATGCATGGTTAGGCCCCATTTTGGTGATTTTGAGATTTCAAGTCTATTATGCTCGATCCAGCTACCTATTTATTTCCGATCTGGAATCTACCCTATCTTCTCAGCTTCCTATTTAAATTTTGATTCTTTTTCTTAGGAATAAAATTCCCAGGGCATTTTGTTCCCCGAGGAATGGACCCAAATTAAATTGGAGCCTCATTATGGTGTTTTGGTGGGAAATTGGATCTTGTGGTTGGCCTAACTTAATTTTGAATCCTAAAATGTGTGATGAGGTATATAGACACCATATCTCTCCTCGTTTGGTTATCCATCCATTGTGAAACCACAACCAAGATCTATAAGAAATTATAAACAATATTTTGCATTCAAACAATCAAGTGAATTCAAGATTTGAGGGCAAGATTCCAAGATCTAGTCTCCCTCTAAGAATCCAAAGAAATTTGAAGGAATTCTTCTACATTTAAGAAAGCTTCTCTTTGATGATGGCCAAGTAGAGGAGTTCTCAAGCAATAAGAAGATCCTTTGTTCATTCTCATCCATTCTTCCTCCATAACAAGTGTTCAATTAAGCATAACAACATTCAAGATCTAGGAGTGGCATTCATAGATCTATGCATTTGTGAGGCCATCCTTGATTCTATTATATATTTCAAGTTCAAAAACTTTGACTCAAGTGACATTCAAGCATCTTCATGAATATGTGTGATCTCAATCTGTTCATGAAGTTATTGGCAAGGTAGATCTAATATTTACCTTCATATCTACTTTCCTTTATACAATCTTATTTCATTTTCAAGGTTGATTCTTAAGAATGGGTTTGACCAAGGTGCCTCTTTCCAAAAGATTTTCCCTATTTTTTTGTGTGCAGGCACAAGAGGTGCAACTATCATAATAGATCTGAAAAGGTTGGTACCTACAAAACTGTCAGTCAAAATACTAGAAAGAATCCTAGGGAACAAAATACCTCAGGATTTTTGTTCCCTAGAACATAACACCTAAGTCATTTTGTTCCACCCATAATAGCTTTAAATTCAAATATAAGGTTAGTACATTTTTGGCTTTCCATTTTTGGTAATTACGTGTTCCTGTATGTTTTTGTTAGTCTGTATTTTCTCAAAACTACTTAAATTAGCTTATTTTAATCATTTATATTGCATTGATAAATCAAATCCCTAAATGGGTGGACAAATCTCTTGCATACCAAGTAGATCCCCGACCTATCTTTCCTTATTGTACATTTTGGTGAGCCTGGGGCATGAAATTTATATTTATATTTTGGCATTAGATTCTATTTTTATGTGCATTTGATCCTCACTTTTTATTTCCTATTTAGATGTGTTATTCATTAGATGTGTAATTCAATTAATTTTGCCTACGTTGAATGTTTGCATATCTCTTTCAAATTCAATATTTGTAATTGATAAATCTACTTTAGATTTATTTTCTTATGCATGAGTTTTATAACATTGAGTTAGATACCTATAACATTCTTATTAGGAGAATCTATAGACTTATGGGTTCCTTTGATCCCGAGTCATCTTTATTTCTTAGGAATCATTATGAGACACATATTCCTACTAATGACGTTCCTACCATGGTTGATAACCCTTCTTCCCATTATTCTCATGATTAAGATGATATTTAATATTTCCTCCTACATAAGTCCAAAATCTTTCCCATGACTGGTAAATTTGAATAATGGTTAACTCATGAGAATTCTAACATGAAAGCCATTTACTTAATTGAAGGTTTAAGGAAGTTTATTCATAATTATGAACATAGTATTAACTTATTTAGAACTATTTCACATCTTTTTGATAGAAACATTAATCCTATTAAGTATTGTGCTCAAGATCTAGGTTACACTTAACCTCTCGTCAGTGTTGAGACTTCCCTTCCCATTCCTACCTATTTACCTAGTGTCTCTACTTATGATCCACCTCTCATGACCACATCTATTTCAAACACCAATCCTATTCATTTTATTCTTGGAAGCATACCTAATCCTTTTGTTCCTCCTCCTTCAAGTGTTCCATGTGTTTCATAACCTTCATCCATTCCTACTTACAACAATGTTCCTTTTTCCTATTCCAATGTTCCATCCATTTCCCATAATGGTCCCAACATTTCACTTATGTCTCATTCCAATCACAATATTGATTCTACTATCAATAGCCTTTCTCAAACCATTTCATCTTTGCAACAAAAAATTGCATCTATGCATCAATCCAAGTTCACATTCATACATGTGACTTTGCTAGCACTTTTTCCTTAGACATTATCCATGTTGTTATCCCTCAATACATGGAAATGCCTCACTAATAGAATTAAAATGGTAAAGGTGATCCCTTCACTCATGCTAAGACCTTTCAAACGTTGTGTAGTGAATTTTCTCATGATCATATGTTCATGGATAAGTTATTTACTAGAACCTTTTGAGATAAGGCCTATAATGGTATTATTATTTACCTCCTTATTCCATTGACTCTTTCAAAAAACTCGCTAATCCTTTAATCCAATAGTTTCAAAACAACATTGGTCCTAAGATATATTTTGTTGATTTAATGCACCGTAAACAAGGTGTTAAAGAAAAAGTGATTAATTTCATTGGTAGATTTAAGAATTTGCATGTTCAGATTTCTTATCTAGTGCCTGATGTCGATATTCAATGTATTTTAATTGATGATTCACAAAAATACATTAGAGATAAGGTATTCCTATCTGAATTCTCTTCTTTTAATCAATTATGTGTAGTGCTTCATAATTATTAGCTCCAAGTGAGTCAACTTGAGAGCACCACTCCAATGGCTCCAATTGATAAAAGTGTATCTACATCTTAGCCTTTTTAGAAGTTTCAAAAATAAAAAGGCTTCATCAAGATCAATAATTCATCAAACAATGTTGATGTGTAAGTGGTAGCAACATCCAAAGGTGTGGATCCTTTATTATCTTGTTTTAAACCTTCTCATAATTTTATACCTCTCTCTAAATATTTGCATAATGTGATGTTGAAGTTGATTAAAGATAATGTTTTAACACTTCCTTCCATTAAGCCAATTGATCCTTCCAAACAAATCAATTCAAAAACTTTGATCCCAAATATTTTTTCCAATATCATCATCAACCTAGTCATGACATTGAAAAGTGTTTCCATTTGAAAACTATTATTCAAGATGTCATTGATTCTAATGATATATTAGTTAAGGGTGTTAATGACCAAGGAAACAAATTCACTTCCCTTCCCAACCAAAACTTTAAAATCTATACCAACCCTTTGCATTCCCCTTCAACTAATACCATTAAGTCTATTCCTTCTATTCCCTCTTCATCTACTCATGTTGTTAACTCTCCTACCATTGTTACCCATGAAACTGAGAGTAACCAATCCAACAATGTTGTCAACCTTATTGATCAATCCAAACCTAAACCAAAACCCAATCGTAATATTTGCATTGCCTTTGATCCTAGTGAGACTATTAGGGCACCTGATGGTCCCCTTTACATAGTTGCAAATATTAGTATTCATCCTTCTCGTGGAGTCCTCATAAATCCTACGTGCATAGTGAATGTTATAACTGAAGAACATCTTTACACTAGATTTCTCCAATGACATTTCTATGAAAAAATTGATGTGATGATAAAAAAATCAATGGTTTCACTTATCCTACCCATGGTTGCATCACTCTTCCCATAGAATTTGGTAAGAAAACCTAAGATGTCACCTTCGTTGTCATCCCAACTTCCACTCAATTTCAATTTAGACATGGTCTTTCTTAGCTTATTTCCATGAAAGCTATAATCTCTCTTATCCATAAGTGTTTGAAATTTCCCCATGATGGAGAATTCATCATGATTAACCATATTCTCTATCATCCTTTAGCTACTCGAGGGAAATTTGACCTTGATTTCTTTTGGCCTCCCATTCCTCAACTAGTCCATCCTTGCAAAGATAACTATTTCTTATCCTATCAAAAAATCAAGATTAAGAAGATTTGTGAACTTCGTAATTCCTCTCCTATAGTTCCATCTCCTTACCCTCGATCCGGACTTCTTCCTAAACCTTCCACACCTCCCATTTATGCTTTAGTTCCACCTCCTATATCCTAAAAATGGGTTGTAGTTTCTATCTCTCAACCTACTGTGGTGCCTTCCGTTCTTCCTCCTAAAGAACAAAAGGACCTGATGTTGATTGATCCTAAATCGAGTCAAATTTCAAACAAACCCAAATGTAACAGTTGTGCTCATGATCGTCATCCTAAACATCGTACTAGATCCTGTAAGAAATATTCCCAATAAATTTCCTCCATTGAGACACCTATTGATGATTTGATTCCCTTTTATCAACCTATGTATATCCCAAGGGAGGAAGTTAATCTCAAAAATATGAAAATAAAAAAACATGATAATTTTATTGGTATTAGAGATCCTATTTTGATTAATTTGAATGAAGAAGATACTCTTGATTATGACTTCAATGTTTCTAATGAAAATGATGTTCATGCTACTAATTTTAATTATATGTTTGAGCTTATTGATATTAATCATTATTTACCAGCTATATTTGCAAAATAATTCTCTTAAACCTAGTGACAAGTAAAGTGACTCATCCTCAACGCATGTTCCTTGTTTGGAACTAGTCATTGTTCCATCTGTTGCGTTTGATGTTTCTCATTTTGCATGTTTCCCACCATCCCTACATGATATAAATGAATATGGGAGGGTAGGAAATATGTTTGATTAGCTCCGCTTGTGTGATGGATCCTTTGTGTTTGCCTGTTGTAATGTGCTTCCCTCATGATGTGTTGCTTACTATATAATTTATTTAGATTTCTTTAGATGACCCTTGTTGCTCTGTTGGCACAAGGTGATAAAGGAATTGACCAGTCATGACATTCCTCTATTTGTATCTCATTTCATCTATATTTTGTATACATGTTATGTCATGCATGTACCATTTTTCGTAAATGTCCCTTTGTGTTGTCTAATTGGGGATGACACAAAATGATAGATACCATTCTTTTTGGTCTCCGTAATTTCCACCCCAAAAAACTCTTCTTTGTATCTCTTATGTGACCTTCTTCCATTGTACTTGTAGTTTTTCTACCTTTGGGGGGCGATGACAGTTCATGTTGATATAATTATGACATACATGAGTTATCATATGATCATACTAACCCCAACGTTAGTAGATTATTTTTTGTGCTCTCTTTTTTCATGTGTTCACTTCCCTTGGTTTGTCTTTTCTTGGCAAAATCTCATAGTGGAAATGTCTCTTGTGGGTGCATGTATGCTTTGTTGAAGCTATTTCTCCCATTAAGGTATTTGCAATCACGAGGACATACACTTCGTTTCTTGTTTCGTATTTTGCACACACACAATGATTCAGTCTCTTATATAGATGGATAAGGAAACAAAAGTTTTCCTTGTGTTCATCTTTACATTATAATGTCTTGTGCACTATTTAGTGGATCCTAAGAGTGATCCTTCCTTCCTTCTTTTGGTCCTTAGACTGACCATTTTTTTTGGATCTCTTAATGGAGACAAGGTTTCCTTAAGGATTGATCCCTTTTGATGAGTCGACTAGAATCTTGTAGCTTTCTATACTATTAATGTCATCTTTTACAACAACATTTTGACTTTGCATGATCCATAATAAGGAAATACCTTACTAGGCTAGTTGCTCTCTCTCTCTCTCTCTCTCTCTCTCTCTCTCTCTCTCTCTCTCTCTC